>CM031857.1:112606368-112676006 GCA_018697195.1 Certhia americana
GGAGAAGGAAGGAGCGGATGGGGGAAGCGGGATAACCGGGAGCGCCAAAGAGCAGGAGAGGTGGTGGGATAAGACGGGAGCCAAAGGAACAGGGAGAAGGTGGAGGGATAAACCGGGAGCCAAAAGGAGCAGGGAGGAAGGTGGATGGGAAGACGGGAGCAAGAGCGGAGAGGAAGGAGGGGATGGGTGCTGTGCATTCAGTGATAACGCGGTCCGAGGAGGTGCGGAGGGCTCAGCCAGCTCCGGCCCGGCCCGGCCCTCTCCAAGCGCAGCTTGTCCATCTCCTGCCCCGGCGATGGAGGGTAAAAGATTGGGCAATTTCCTCAAGGTCACCGAGCGAACAGAGAGAGTAAAGCAGAACAACGTTTAGTTCTGGGACCTCTTCAAGTGTGTATTAATGCGTTGGGTTCAAGCGCTAATTTCGGGTGAAAGTTGGCACAGCTCGCCAGGTGACTTTGGAAAAGTAGCTTTTAGAAGAGATGTAGTGTTGAAACTTCTGTGCCAAAGCTTTGTATGCTGAAGTCAATCCAGTCCACACCTCCTCGCAGGTGGCTTTATGTTCATTGCTTACCTGGACATCGAATCTCAGCATCAGCTTCCTGGGTGGGTGGGTGTCTGTGAATTTAAGGAAACATTGTCACACTGAGCCTTTGTCCCAAGTGGCCCTGTTTGTCCTGAGTTAAGTGACACAAAAGGCCAAAGGAAGCAGCTTGGATTATTTGCATCATCTAGGGCAATATTAGGTGGTGAAAGAGGTGGATTTCGTGTGTGGCATGGATTAATGAACTGGGAAAATGGCAAGTTGTGGTATTTACCTACAGGTGTAATTACCTACAGGTGTAAGTGTAAAGCCAAAAGACAAGTGGGCTAAGATAAATGTTGATGTCAAAGTAGGACTTCACGTGCCTTTTTTGTCTTTCTTCCTTTCGTTTTTTAACTGTTAAAATGTATTCTGGTTCATAGGACAGTCATCATAGAGCAAATCTATCACTGTAGCCTAGCCTGAAATTGGAAATAAGTTGGAACTACGTTCCTGGATGTTGATGGAAAAACAAAGCAACACAATATTCAGGGATGCTGGTCAAAATATTTGTCTTGGAGTTGCCAGTCCTGAAGATAGGTGCTTTTCCTCCTGTGCCAGGCCAGGGCTGGTCCACACTGAGCAGCTGCAGTGCCAAGGTGGTGCCTGTGCTCTGCAGCAGTGCTTCCCCCATGGCTTTCATGTGTGCATCCTGAAATCTCTTTCTGGCAACATGAGCCTCCCTGTGGAGTGAATTCAAACCTCCTGCCAGCAAAATCTGCTTTTCACTCTTATCTGCCATAGACCTCTTAGAAGGTTTGCAGCTCCTTGGGACCTGTAGGTCACAGGTTAAAAATTGCTGACCTGGACAGGTACCTAAATAAGTCTGTTTTTTAAACATTGCTGGGTTTTAATTTTCCTGCAGTGTGAGTACCTAGTGCTGCCCTATTCATATTGTATTAATTTCCAGCTCAAATATGGTGAACAAGTGTTCCTGAGAAGTTTATTTCCTTGCCAGTGACTTTCAGTGACGTAGACAGACACTTGAGTTTAGCCAGAAGGTAATAATCAAATATGAAGAAGATTAGCAAACATGTTTCTGCCAGAAAGTTATTTGCTTACGCCTTGGAAGAAGGGCAAGGGCAGAACCTGGGATGTCATGTAGGGGAAGTAATAATCCAAAAACCAAGCTGGTAATTGCTGCATCCTCCAGCTTCTGCTGTGATCTGGTCGTGGGTGCTGTGGTTTGCAGTTGTTGCCTGAACAATGGGTCCATCTCCTACCGTGTCAGAGCCTCTGGTTCTTCTGGGCTCGTGGTCCTTTCTGTTTCAGACATGGCTGGTTTTGTAGGCTCCTGTGCCTCTCACCATCCACTCAGTGAATTAAGAAAAAAGGAGAGAGCATTTCAGCCTCCTTCCTCACCCCACTGATCCTAACAAAGCACATGATGTACTTGTGACAAGGCTGAGTTTGAAGTCAATGTCTGTTTTCAGACAGATGATAATAATAATAACAATAATGATAATAATAATAAACGATTATTTGTAGCTTGAGTATGGCATCCTATAACTTTTTAAAACGTGACTACTATGCTCGGGGATTTTTAATGCCTTCCTTTTTTTGGCACGTGGAAGTAGACTTAATCTTGGTTTCCTGGCCTGGGGACTACTGCTGTGGATTTCAGTGAGCTGCTGCTGCTAGTGCTTACCAAGAGGCATTGTCTTTTAACAGCTCTTGATAAATAGTTGTACAGTATAATGACATTTTAGTTGCTAATCTAGAATAGCTTCAAAACTATTTCTTAGGGGCTGTGAGAAGGATGAGGTTTTATTTGTGGCAGCCTTTTATGTAAATATTTGCACAGTCTCACGAAGTTCTCTGAAATATTTGTGATGTTACTGTACAGACACGCTGAGGAGAGCTCACCTCTGCTGAGGTTTGTTGAAAGGTCAGGACACTGTAGAACCCTGATTTAGATGACTTTGAGACATTCAGTCAATCTGCCAGAGGATAAATGGAGTGAATTAAAATCGCTTTTTAAAATCATCACAATAAAAATACTCAGTGCATTTCCTAAAGAAGTGTCAAGAAGATCTTGACTAATGAAGTGGGATGAAAAACTTTATTCAGCTAATTTCATTTTTCATTCTTAATCAGATTTTTTTAACATTTCTATGCTTCATTTGCAAGTCATGGTAATTTTTAGTACTGATTGTTAAGCAGGAATCTTGACCATGCTTCTTTCCTCTTGTCCAAGTGACAAGGCAGGAGCTGTCCTGTGAAATTGCTCTGTGAGAAGATCATGAAAATGAATCTGGAATCACCTCTTTGCTTGTTTTCAGTTTTTTTTTTTTTTTTTTTTAATTTTATTGCCCCACTAACCTTTCCTCCACACCGTCATATCATGGTTATATTGTGTTCACGGGGTTATGTTGCTGAAACTTACAGGTGGTCATAAAATGGTTGGAAATAAAAAAAAAAAAAAGAAATCATATTTTCTTTCTGGCGTCATCAACACCACAATCTGTTGGCTTACCCTTCTTTAAGGTTGAGCTTTGCACTGAAATCACTCCTTTGCTATCTCAATGAGTTCGTTGGTTTGCTTGATACAGGGAATTTTTTGGATGTGATGCAGTATGTTAGGTTCATGTAGAACATTTGGATGCTTTTATGCTCCCTCCTTTTAGAAGATGAACCTGACTTCATCCATTTGTTTGTTGATTGTTCTGTCCTCTTACATATTTCTTGTTTACGTGTGGTTGCTTTTATGTAGGTCTAACTGTGAAGAACTAGTTCAGGTTTTTTGTTCTGGGGTTTCTTTTTCAATTGTTGATAACTGTCACAGAGCTTAGCAAACGGCTGATGTTGTTTCTGTTTCAGGAAATAGCACGAAACATGTATTGGAGCAATATGTGAATGCAGGAAGCAAGCTGTTGCCAATGTAACTCTGGCTTCTTTGGCCAGGTGAATTCACAGTGTTGAATTAGGGTATCTGGAGGTACTTATTCCATCCTATTGACTTGGGCATGGAAACAGCCTATAGGGATCTCTGTGTAAAAGCTTGTGGAAACCAATTAACAATTATGACATGGTGTGTGCTGACAAGTCCTGTTACTTCTTGCATGGAGAGCCAGGGTAAAAGGCAGCAGGTCTGGTGTCATTACAAAATCCTGCTTATACCTTTAGGGTTATTTTTTTAGTTTCGGTCTCTCTGTTGCTTTTTTGGGATGTTGGATGTTGGCCAGCAAAGGACACAGGAAGTGTGAGGGAGCCATGAGCTGATGCTGCTGTAATGAGGCAAAAGCAGAGCCTTGCTTTTGCCCAAAATTCACCAAAAATCAGTCAGGGGTTTAGGAGTGGTGGTGAGGATCATGTACAGCTTAGCAACACAACTCTGGGCTTAGTGTTTCCTGTCCAGGGCACAGAGGGACTGTCACTGTGGTAGGGAGGGGGACAAGCATTTGGAGGGCTGAGGGTCTGGAAAGTTCATTTTTGATTAAACAGGACATTGTCAAATGAAGTACAGAGCAACTCTGCTGCAACTTTTACTTAAAGACCTGATTTGCAGAAATAATTCCAAAAAGCTATTGGATTGGATATGTTTTGAATTAATCTAATATTTTTATTATTATTATTTTTGTTTGGCTGTGTTCCCTTTTTGTTTTAATTTTTGACAAATTTACTGGAAATAGTGATGCATTTCTTTAATCTTGATGACCCATGGCATAATATTAACACTCCTAAGGCATATGTAAGAAGCTCAGATACTTCAAGTAGCAGCTGCCAGCTGTAAGGCAACACATTTTGCTTTATTCATCAGTGAAGGCTTTTTACTCTTTGTCTCTCCTGTCATGAGAAACAGTGGCTTTATTCCTGTACTTTGAGTTACGAAAGAAAAACATAGTTTTGGACCTTCTGTGTTGCTGGAGGTCTAAATGCTGGTTCTGCTCCATCCATGGAGTTTTTGAAGTTTAGGGACTCGACTGCATAGGACTGAGGGGTCCCTTTCATTATTTGGATGCACTTTTTCCAGAGCTGGAAGGTGTTATCAAGCCAACCCTCAAGCCTCTGGTACCAAGTGCCACCTTGAAGCTTGCTCTGGTAGGGAGATCCATCCCAGTTCCCCTGCCTGGCATCTCCAGCTCCCTTTAAAGGACTCCTGAGGTATATTTTTTCAGAGGCACCCAGTAAAATGCTGTAATACCTCAGCAGACATCAGGAGGAATGAGGGCAGTGAGAGGGAAGGACAGTTGTACATTCCCACTGAACTCTTCTGCATCATCAGAGTGGGCTTATGACACTTTTGAATGGTCTATTTAAATTTGTGTGATGTGTGAGGTGAGTTAGAGGCCAAAGTATTGGACTGAGATAAGGCAGAGCAGTCCCTTCTAGCTCTGTGGTTGTTGGGATGGGGAGTGTTTGACAGGTCAGTTTGCTTCTCCATGGCCCAAGTTCCTTATCTGAGTAGTTGTTGCTGTTGCCTTGAGGTGTTTGTAATACATTTTGAAGTGTGGGAGTGATGTGTGCTTAGGAAAACCAGATTATATCATTATTGGATGCTACAGATTGATTTTTGCCGTAAACGTTTGCAAAACTCATGGGACTTCAGTGATTTTGGTTTCATGTAATTTTAAAACACTGGAAAATATGTATATGTAATACCATGGAAGTCTGCATTTACCTATGAGTTCCTGTATTTTGTGACAGGGAAACTGTTATTAATCAGATGCTGGATAGGAAATAGATTAAAAAGAACTAAATTGGGAGTGACAGTGGAAAACCAGTTAAACAAGAGAGATATTTTTTCCTCAGTTAATTAAAAAAAAATCCAAAACAAGCTAAAAACACTCCCAGAAACTCCCCCCAAAAAAGAGTGAGGAACACTCTTCCCTGTCAATTTGCAAAGACTTTCAAATGATAATGTTAAAAAAAAAAAATACTTGGGATTCTTTTTGTCATATTCCCCATTGTCTTTCCTCAGAATCACCCCTTCTGTCTGGTATCACTAAACTTCCTAACCCTTTCAGTCCTTCTCCTTTTCAGAGAACAAGGAACAGAAATATCCTCCTGTGATTTATTTGTCCCTAAGTCTGGGCAGAGCTGCACTTCCCGACTGCTGTGAAGAGCTGGGCAATGATGGATGGGACATAAAGCAAAGCAGAAATCCTGGAGCCTTAGTCACCAGTCTGATGGACTTTCAGTAAGTACAAGCAAGACTTGTTTCTCACCTGTCTGCCACACAAATAACTTCAGTGGTGCATTATTTACGCCTGTTTGCTAGCACTGAAAAGCAAATATAGCAGCATCAGCCTTCCTGAAGTGTCACAAAACATTGGGACACCTGAGAGGCTGAGCAGCTGTTGAAATCTCCTTCAGTCACATTTGCAGTTCAGTTTTGGGTGAGATGATGCCTTGATGGAGGTTCTAAATAACAACCTGTTACTTTGGGCTGAATTATGTTGTGTCTGTACCCTGCAGTGTGCAGGGTTTTGCTCTGCAAGGTAGAGTGTTGCAATGTGTCTGAACAACTTGGTTCCAGGAGTGCCCCAGCCAAATTATCTTTAGGTGTGTTGTCAGATTCTCTAGAATTTGTCAAGGTCGCTAAAAACAACAATAGTGCTAGACTGAGAAATCTTCAAAGCTGCCAAAACAACAGCTGGGCTAAATCGAGAGCAGAGATGCTGAAAAGTTAGCAGCAAAAAATCAAAGCACTTGATAAAAGAGCACCTAAACTTTAACCAATCACTTTTCCAGAGACCCTCATAAAGTTTAAATAAAAGAAATCAATTAACCAATTATGTATTAAGTAATAATGTAAACAATAATGTTAAAAAATGTATAACTAAAGTAATAATGTAAACAATAAATAGCTTCTGCATAATCATATCAGTTCAAAAGTGCCTTCCATCTACAGTAGAGAAAGGTATTTCTCAGTGCAGGACTGAGGCACTTTCTGTGTTTTTTTCTTGTAGAGCAACTTGAGAGGACTCAGTAGATAGCATTTATTAGAATGATTCCTTGTGCAGGTGTATAACTGCCTGTTTTAGATCAGCACCAGCACACATTTTTTTGAATTCCTTGTGTCTGTTTGCTCAATGTTAGAATTTAACTTGAAAACAAACTGCTGGATGCTTGAAACATTTGATGTAGAACCTCTCTTTTACCCTGTTTGCCAAACTTTCATACTGCTGTGGCACAGTTCCCCTGTTGTGCTTCTCCCCTTGTTTTTGGTGTGCTGACTCCAACACACAGCCAAGGAAACAACTGGTTGGAACACGTAGGAGTGAAAAAAAATGTGGTCTGGGGGGGGGGGGCTGCAAGTGGTGCTGTTACCATGAATTGGTTGAATTTGTATTTCCTGATGCTTTGCTGGTTTCTGTGTCATAAACCTCGGAGAGACACACGAGTAAGTGTTGAGAGAGGCAGGAGAGCCTGAACGTGGTACTGACACCATGTGGGTCGCTGCCAGGATGTTCTTTGACTCTCGTCCTGCCAGCAAGAGTGAGCACTGACTTGACCTTCTCAGTTTGTGCTGCCCTCGTGCTAATGAATAGTTGCCACTGTATAATCCTCAGGCTTGCATTGAGAGGCTGCTGAGATCTGATTTCATGCTGCACCTTAATTTGTACCCTCTCTTCAAATACTTCCACTTGGTTTCGTAGGGTTTTTTTGGTGGGTTTTTTTTGTTTTCTTTTTTTTCCTTTTTAAATTTTTAAAAAAATTTATTTCCCCCTTTCTGCAAATCTGGCCTTTTTCCAAAGGGAAAACTGACAAGAAAGCCGGACAAAGCCTACAGTTGTGATTGTTTTCTTTTTTTGTTTGTTTGTACAGGTTCACACTTTACTCCCCAACACTTGAATTGTTTCTGTACTGTTGACAAAGGAAAAATGACCTCTACTCTAGTAAGTAATCAAAATATTCACGATATTCCTCTCTGATTTTTTTTTTTTCTTTTAATACAGTTTTATTTCTTTACCATAACAGCCCATCAAGTGATGTCCTGATTAACAAGTCTTTTAAAACACAGACTATTTGTTGTGTTTCCTTTTTGGCAAAAAGGGGAAAAGATGCTGTGAGGCAGGTGTAAGAGGCTCCAATTAACCAACACTTCAATTATGAAATTTAAATTTTCATAATTTTAGGGCAGAATATTTATGTTTTGAGCACATGCTTTTGATTTATTTAAGCTTGTTTTGGTGGGATAGGTTAGAATGGTTTCTAACTAGCTCATAAAGCTCTTCCAGGATAAATATTCCACGACCTGTTGCAGGCCAGCATGTGTCAGAAATAGCTTAGGTGTACCTGGTGTTGTCACAGCACGAAATGGGGCAGTAAGCATTTATCCTGGACCTGGACAAAGGCTGTTACTTGTCAGCATTTCTTTCTGGGATGGTGCTGCCCACAGCTGTCCTTGCTGTTTATTTCTCTCCTGTCGGACATCCCAGGACAAGCGTTTGTGCAAACAGCTTGGCAGGGCTGGACTCAAGAGTCCTTCTTAGGCTGGGTTGCTATGGATCAGGAAACTGATCTTGTCAGAGCTTTTCCAGCCTCGCTCCGTGGTTTTTTTGTTACTCAAACCGCGAGGTTTTCGGCATGCCCCGTGAATCCCTCTGTCTGGCTAAACTGGAGTCACTAGTAAGTGTTCTGTGTGAGTTTTACAGAGCAGGGCTCTGGAATTCTGTCCTGGTTGCAGCCTTGTTTCTCACTTTCTCCTGTTTCCTCCCTCCCCACGTTGCCCCCCAGGGCCCACCACCGCCGTACTATGAGAACCGTGGTTTCCAGCCGGAGCCCGTCTTCGCTGCCAGGCAGGCAGCAGGTGCTAATCCCTACCCACAGCTCTTCACAAACGCTCCCTCCGTGCCAAGCTACGTCCCCAGGGTTGCCACCCACCAGTCCACCAGGCCAGTAGCACACCCGCCCAGCAGAACGTGTGCAGCCAGTAAGTTTGGGGGGAATTTTGCCCATTTTCGGACCTGAGGTCTGTCCAAGTGAGGTAACAAAGGAAAGGGATGTTTCCTTGCAAGTCCTGCATTGAAGGAGCCACTTCCTTGTGGGTGAAGAAGTGACACCTGGCTGGAGTGCTGCTGCAGCTGGGAGCTTTGGGAGGAAGGAGGGTGGAATGGAGAAAAGTCTGGCTAAAACCGACTGATTTTAATGTCAAATAAATAGCAATGGTGGGTGGGAATTACTTCTCTTGTGAACCTAATTTCTCTTTTCCTCCTTGCTTTCATTTCAGGTCTAAGGAAAACAATAATAATATTATTATCTATATTAATAGTCATTTGTTGTGCAATTGCTGCTTTCTTCATCTGGTATTTTGGTAAGTTCTTTTTTTTTCTTTTTTTTTAAAGAAAAGATGTATTAAGCTTTTCAAGTCAGAAATATCCATTCTCATTTTATGCTTTACGCTGATTTAAGGACAGAAAAGTCTTTGTTCCTTTTCTCCTAAGAGATGAACTACTGTTGCTTCTTAATGGCTCAGTTTTGTTTGTGGGCTAAGGCTTTGTTTTGTGTTTTTTTTTTTTTTCTTTCTTTTGCTGTTACTTTCTAGATTTGAACTTCAGTTACTGCAATCCCCTCCTTTCACAGAAATTAAGTGTGTAAATCTTAACTGCAAGAGTGTAAATGGTCAAGATTTTTTTTTTTTTTTTTGCTAAAATAGGATCTCTTTTGGAGCAGAAGTCATTTACATCCATTTATTTGTTTCTGTGGGGCTTTTGTGTAAAGTTGCATGAGCACAGCCTGTCCCAGCACTCTTAAGCTGTACCATGGATGTTTGCCTTGGAAATCATCCCTAGCTGGGGTGACTGAGCTCTGAAGCAGGCCTGGACCAGTTCTGTTCAGCTCAGGTCAAGTTTGCCTTGTGCTGTCTTAATTTCCCTTTTAATGAAAGCTAAAAAAGCAGGAAACTAAAAATTTGCTGGTTTTAGGAGGTTCTGTTCTGCTCAGGAAAAGAGGAAGACAGATCTAGTGGAAGATGTCCCTCATCAAATCATAAAATGATGTTTAAAGACCCCTTCCAAACTCTTCTGTGATTTTAAGGGAATTCATTTAGAACTATTAGGACGACACTTTGTGTTCTTAGGGGCGTTGATTTGACTCACTTTGATTTAAGCAGGGTGAGTGTAATCTTGTTTTAAATGAGAGCAAAAGTACAACATAATTGAGGCACCCGCTCTCTTCCTCCTTTTCCACATGTTATTGCTTTGCCAGGGCAAAGCTGACTCCTTTCTGACAACTTAATCGTGCCTGATTATTCAAGTGAGGCCAGTGGCCAAAATCCAATCAGCTGCATCAGAGGCTTGATCTGACAAGTGATGCAAAGGACAGAGCAATCTGTCTTCTGCTGTGGCAGATGGGGCTCCCTCCCACCTCCCGGTTCAAGAGCCCCTTCCAACATTTTGCTCCATTAAAGTGGGAAACTCTTGGAGAGCTGGGCTGATGGGCAGCCTGGTGGCTGTGTTTCTCTCTCCCTGCAGTAGAGAATCACTGTCTCAGCTCCCTGATCGAGTGTGGATCCTCAGGGGTGTGCATGTCCCCCTCCCAGTGGTGTGACGGAGTGAGTGACTGCCCCAACGGGGAGGACGAGACCCGCTGTGGTGAGTGAGAGCAGCCAAGGGCTGGGGGGAAAACCTGCATCAGCTGCAGGAGCCTGGGAGCAGATTGTCTTGCCCAGAGCTTGCCTAAGTTGCAACAAGGCTGTTTTAGCCAAAAGTCTATCTTTGAAATGGTTTCGGATGTGTGTTTTATATGTGGATATTCAGTTTGTTTCCAGCGCGATTGTAAAGCTGAAATAAAGTGCTTGGCTCAGGGGTTTGAGCTACTTTGACTTTTTAAAAGATCACCTTTTAATCTGAGTGGGCTTTGTGCAGAACTGAATCTAGCATTGTCTGTGGATGGAATAGTCAGTGGTGATTTCTCAGTAAGCTTCAGGTGATAACATAAACCTGGTGGTCTCCGCTCAGGCTTGTCTTTTTCCGTGTATTTTGCAATCCTGGTTCTCCCCTTAGCTCTTCAACTACTTCATAACTCATTTGTGTAAGAAAGCCTGCCCTAATCATTGCTTTGTACTGAAAAGATGCCATGGGAAGCTTGTAGTGCATAGTTGAAGGTAGAAGATGGAAACATTGATTTGTCCATTCCAGAGGAATGGCATCTTGTGTCGTGCCAGTGCCACACTGGAAAACTCCAGCTGTGCTTTAAACACCCCCTGTAAACTTCTACTCAGCACATTCTCATGCAGAGTTAGCATTTGCTGGGAGTTGTTCCATTCCATTTGGTTGAATAATGATGAAGCCTGTTTCAATCCATTCTTTTGCTTGAGCTATTTTTTATTAAATTCTTGTGCAAGCAAATACATAATGGGACGTGGAATGTCAGAGCTAATTGCTCCTGGTTACATTCTTGCTCTATAAAGCACTTCTCTGAAGAAATTTTGGTGTATTAAGAGATAAAGTATTTTTCAATAGATCATATTTTATTTATATACAGTATGTGATATATTAAGAAATATATGGTTGCATAGTGAAAAGGCCAGAAAATTTTCATTATTGCAATCTTTCTCAATGGTAGAATATAAAAGAGAATTTTGAGCATAAAAACTGAAATGAAAGGATGAACTCTATCTTGTACATTTGCATTTTAAAACTGGTAGCTCTTCTAAATTGCCTTACATGAAAAGAAGTGAGTAATTGCTGTATTTCTGTCTACTGGATATTTACTCAGAATGTGAGTGAAGGGAGCATTACACTAACATCAGTTCATACATGAAATGGATATTATGGGTAACTTCTTTCAAGGACAGAAAGCAGTAATAATAGCATGTGGTGTTCTTAGTTTCTTTTTTTTTTTTTTTTTTTTTTCCTTTTTCCCTTTCTTCCTTTTCTGGCAGTTAGACTTTTTGGACCAAATTTTATCCTGGAAGTTTATTCACCTGTCAGCAAATCCTGGTATCCTGTTTGCCAAGATGACTGGAATGATGACTATGGGAAGATTGCATGCAAAGACATGGGCTACAGCGTGTAAGTCCAACCTCTGCTGGCCTTTGCTCAGACACAGGAAGGTTAAAATTTCCCTCTTGTCATTTTTAATGTGTCTGAGACTTTGCTGTGAAAATGTACTGGCAAAGACATCTGTTCATCTTGTCCTGTTAAACGAGGTGCATGCATGTCAGATAAAAATATTATTTTAACCTAGTGACTGGTGGGAAGTGGAACTTGACAGATGTTTAAAGAATCTGAGACTCTGGCTGGGCTGCACCTCCAGGGTTCTGCATTCACGTAAAAACAAAAATAAATATTTCTAGTGTTGCCATGTCAGAAGCTCTAGCTTGGCACAGCTCATTGTTATCACTTGTTTGAAAACTGAAACCACTATTGGGTTTCATGGTGGACTTTGTGTTTTGCAGAGATACGTATTTCTACAGTCGTGGGGTGGCACCTGAAGTCAGCTTTAAGAGCTTCATGAAGTTGAACACAAGTGCTGGGAATATAGACTTGTACAAAAAGCTGTACAGCAGGTATCTTTGTTTAATAAAAGCCTCTCTCCCTTCTTCCAGGGTCTCTCCAGATGCTGTAAGAAGGGTAGCTTCTTTCTGCCTGCAGCATCATGCAAGCACATCTTTCACTGGGGATTGTTGGAGGGAAAGAGACTTTGTTTTTAATCTGATTGCAGCAACTGTTCTTCTCTCTTTTTAAAAACACAGCTGTCATTTTTCCGTTCCCCCTGTCCTCTTCTAAAAGAAAAAATGTCCCATCCTCAGTGCTGTCTAGAAGGTTGCCATGTCAAAGGTATTTTTTAAGGCTCTCTGACCATCAGCAGGAGTTTGTGTATGGTGACAAGAGCTACAAGATGCAACACATTCACAGCAGCTGGCACAGCCTTATTTTCAGTCACATGAACACACAGCATGCAAAAATGGATCTTCACTGTGGAAAGCATCATTTTTATTATCATTAAACAACTCTGAAGTGTCCAGTTTCAAAACCTGTAGACTGCTGTGCCTGCAAACTTCCTGCAGCTCCCTTGTTTAGTTCTTCTGCAATGACTTCCTAAATCAGCTCAACTTTCTCTCAAGCTGTTCTTCATCTTGCTTCTCCATGAGCTTTCAAAAACTTTTGTGCTCATGTCTGCAGTCTCCCACAGGACAGTTTTGGTGAATGCAAGGCATGGGGGAGGTCAGATGGTGCTGGTAGAGTAGGTGGAGAAAGTCAAGAAAGGAGGGAACCCTCCACAGGAAGATGAGGCTGAAGGCAGGGCATGTAGCTGGTAAGGGTAGAAAGCAACTGGAGGGTGGATTCTGCTCACCATTTCCTTCACTGGATGCCTAAGATGTGTTTGGTTGTTTTTATTTCTCCTGCAGTGGTTCCTGTACTTCAGGAAAGGTGGTTTCTCTGCGCTGCATAGGTAACTCACTGGCTTTTTCAAACTTCTGCTCCTTCATGCTTTGAAATGCTCTGGCTGGCAAGTCCTTCTGGACCTGTGGCATTAACTGCTGTTTTTGCATGGGCAAATGATTTAACTCTGGCTCCCAAATAATGCAGTTTTAGGAGCAGGGTGGGAGAGGAGACAAGGAAGACAGTGGATCCCCAATTGCTTTTGTCTTTGTGGCCACTGATTCCTTTAAATGCCTTGTGGTGAAGCTCCATATCTGTCCTGACGCTTTGAGAGGCTCCCTAGAACAGAGGCCAGACAGTGTTGAAGGAATAAAGGTATTTATTTAAAAGGATCCTTCAAAGGATTCACCTTGGGCAGTACAACAGCCTGACCAAAGCTACACCCAAGGTGGAATCTAAGTCATGAATTTTCACACTTTTATAAGTTTTGGTCCATTTCCATATTGGGATTAATTACAGCTCCAGGTTATGCAGTCCCATCCTCCCAGATTGCTCTCTTCAGTTCTCTGTTGTTTGCACTTTTTGGGCCTGAAGCTGTAACAGTGTCCTTGGTTCTGGGGCTGGGAAAGGATTGTTCTGTCTGACTGAACTGTGAGGAGAACTTGCTGACACTATATATGGAGTTCAGAGTCACACATCAATGCAGCATACAGAATCTGAAAAATATAAAAGCTAAAACTTAAGGCATCATTTCCCTCCTTTAGAGGTTTGACAAGGTCTTTACCATGTCAACTCTGTATTCTAAATATCTATTAGTAATAGGTGTTTAGTAACAGATAAACATCTAATATTAGTAAATAACTAACAATAATAAATATCTAAGTAAAGATAAACTTAAGGCCTCAGTCCTCCAGCAGCTGTGTTGGGATGTCTGTGGCACATCTGCTCTCCAAGATTCAGCAGCTGGGTGGGCAGTGCCATCTTGATGGTGATTCCTGTCCTGAAGAGTCTCCTGGTTGTTGGCTGCTTTGTTGCACAGCACAGAGGTGTCTGAATCACCAGAGATTCCTGAGAGGTGTAAAGAGTTTATGGTGAACCAAGGGCAGCAGCTGCCAGGTGTGGTGTGCAATGTCATGGGGCTCTGGGCAATGGCAGCCTTGGGGTTTGGTGTCAGGGCAGGGGTTTGAGCTGTGGTCAGACCTGGTGCGTGTGCACCCCTCTGCCAGGGAGGCCTGAGGTGCAGAATCCATCTCCCAGCTCGCTCTTTGATTTACCTCTGTGTGTGGCTGCCCTTTCAGAGTGTGGCCTGTCCAGCAAGAGCGTGAGCATCATGAACAGGATCGTGGGTGGCAGCGGGGCCGTGCTGGGGCAGTGGCCGTGGCAGGTCAGCCTGCATGTGCAGGGCACCCATGTCTGTGGGGGCTCCATCATCACCCGTCACTGGATTGTCACAGCTGCACACTGTGTGGAAGGGTGAGTCCCTCTCTCCATCTCTCTTTGCCTTTCTTCACGCTGAAATGCATAAATTTATTCAATTCTCCCCACTTCCTCCTTTAAAACTTAATTCCTCCCATCCCCCATGCCTGTCATGCAGGTGCTCAGTACAGTGTTTTGTCTGTTAAACTTGAAGTATTAAGGGAAGATTGGTTCTGGAGGAGGCTGTCAGCAGCTCCTCTGTCTGCTTTCTACAGGAAGCCTTATTTTATATTTTGTCTTATTTACGAAATGAAATGGGTGATGTTGAGCACAGATACCCATCCAATTTAAGATGTAAACTCAAGGCACCAGATTTAATGCCAGCCAGTACAACGTTTTCATGAAGATGTTGAATTACACTGAGAAACCCCAAAGGAACCCCCCCCAAATTCTCAAATATCACACTGCTGTAGATACGATCAATTTAAAGATGGCTGTGCCATTTATTTCTTCATATCTTCTTGCCACAGGGTGGTAAAGTCCAAGTCGGTATTAAATACAGATTTATATCTATCCAAGGAGCACTTTATGTAGCCATCAACAAGAAAAATAGCTGGTGCTTTGTACATTTTTAACCCATAAAAGAGAGTTGAGGGTTCTGTGGTACCCTCAGAAAGGACAGAATTTGTTTAAAAGGTGGCTGCTTCTGTTGGAGGGAAAACCCCCAAAGCAAAAAGCATTTTTAATGGTTGGTTGACTGCATCACAGTTTGAGGCTAAGGCAAGGAAGAATATTTGTCCTTAACCTCGAGAAAGGAATGCAAGTGTTGATTTCCACCTGGAGATCTTATCCCCCCTTTTTTGTCTGGATTTAAGCTCTGCAGTGTGTAAAAGCTTTGGGAATGGCAACCAAGCTGCAGCTGGCACAAACCTGGTTTTCAGCCTGATCTGGGTTTTTTTGGAGATGGGGTGACTTGCAGGCACTACTGCCTTGGATCTTCCAGTGGAGGGAGTTTTAACACTTGTTGCAAGTTTTCTATTAAGCTTTTGTAAACTGTGCTGGATCTGCTTAAACAACATCTGCCAAGCATTAAACATTAATGAAACCCCCACTAAAACCCAAAACCAGCCTAACAAATACCTGGCATTTTCAAGATAGTGAAATTCTTTCACTAGATCATGTTTTTACTAATTCTGGCTTCTGCCAATACCACTGACATGTGAGACCAGAAATACCTGCCTGATCCCTCAGTCAGGGGAATCAAAAGGCTTCAGTGTTGCCGTCTCAGACTTAATTTGTTGTGCTGAGTGATTAAGGGGAGGGACCCTGATATTTAACCCACTGCAAAGATTTTTTTGATATATTTTTGAAACTAGAGCCAAGCTTTCCTCAAGTTACATGTCTGGTAATGTGTTTTATTCTTCAGAAATCGTAGTCAAATGCATGTGCATTTTTGGTCACACAAACATTTGACTACAGCTCCTGAAGATAATTTTTTGAAGGTCCTAATCCCTGTCTTGTCACCACAGAAGAAAACCTTCAGACCTTTTCTTTGTTCTGCAGGCGACTTTCTGACCCACACAGCTGGAGGGTTTATGCTGGGATTCTGAATCAGGATGAGATGCTCTTTAGAAGTGGATACAGAGTGCAACAGATAATTTCCCATCCAGATTATGACACAGACTCTAAAGACAATGATGTTGCCCTTATGAAGCTGGAGACACCACTGAGTTTTACTGGTAGGTAAATTCTGCCCTTCTTAAGGGAAAAATCCAGTGGCAGTGAGCACACCTTTTAAAACTCCTGAATTTTATCAAGCAATCCTTGTAGATACTTATTGGAAGAACACAAAATGACCCTAGAGACAGGGTATAGAGACAGAGGGCACATCCTCTGCTTTCCTAAGTAGGATTTATTTAAATCTATTACATGGATAGGGGGTATGGGCTCATCTCAATAATATACTTTTACCTCAGAATTGCTCTATGGTGCTTCAGTTTAGCCACTGCTGTATGTACAGACAACTACAGTGCAGTAGTGGAGCAGCTGATTAAATCCAAGTCAGGTCAAATAATGGCCAGAAAACCCTTCAGAACTCAACATTACAGGGAATTCCTTTCATAAAAGCCGATGTATGTTGTTTGTAAGCAGTCAGTACAAACTAGAGAAAAAGCCATAATGCAAACTTGAAGTGCTTTTTGTATATATGCTCTTTGTGTTTCAGTGCAGAAGCTTAAAGCTACCAGGAGTAATCTGAAAAGGATTTTCTGCTGCTCAGAGCAGGGAGGTTGTCTGTTTTCCAGGTTGTTGTGCTGCACGCTTCTTGTATATATCAGTACTGAATCCTGCTTGTCTTGTGATTATTTTCAGCAGTTTTGCAAAGAGAATGCAGAGCTGTAGTTTTCAGAATATTTTCTTCAGTCCTCTACTGCTCAGAAGAGCTGGTGTTAATCATTCTATTCAACCTGATGAATTAAGGCAGAACCATTAACTGCTTGTTCCTCACTTTAAGGTGAAGCTCAGGTAGATTTGAGGTGAAGATCAGGTATCCCTCAGGGAAAGGGCAGCTGGTAAACTTTCTGCTGCTTCCTGCGTTGTCTGCCTGCCAGGAATGAAAAGTAAAGAAGGAATGAATGCATGGGGTGTAAGTGGTGGCCTTTTAAATTTATTTTAAGTTCTGTCTGAACATCTGTTATGCTGTTTGTTTTGCAGAAACTGTGAGGCCAGTTTGTCTCCCCAATCCAGGAATGATGTTCCAACCTAACCAACAGTGCTGGATATCAGGATGGGGAGCAGAATACCAAGGAGGTAAAAAGTACTTCTGGAATATTTTGATCTTTTACATAAACCTAGTCCTCTTCATCCTGTGAATACTGTTTGAATTAGATCTGTTCATACACTGTTTTTTTCACACGTTTTACAGCCCTTAATATTTACTCAGAGCATTCTGTCTCAAAGCAAGTTGTGATGTGTTGCATTCAGTAGACTGCAAAGCACCCTCAAATCAGTACTGGGGACCAGAAATACCCATCCAGGAGATATTCTGTGCCCCTGCTGACAGGGCCACCTCTCCTGCAGCAAGGGTTGCTGTGTACCAGGCCTGTCCTGTGGATGTGGGAAAGGGCAGGAGCTGTTCCTTTCCACCACCTCAGGCTGAAATAGAATGATGCAAGTAAATCTGCAAGACTGGAAAAAAGAAAGGGAAGAAAGGGTGTTTTTTTTTGTTTTTCTTTTGTATAAGAAAGGTACTGGGGAGGTCCTCTTGACCTCTTGTAGACTTCTTACATCTTAAATTTCCATCCCACTGCTACTAGGAAGTTTATTTCATCTTGGCTGCTAGGATTTTTTTGTAATAGCAAAGTAATGTGATGCTTACTCTGATTTTGCCTTTGCACATTTGTGCATATTTCAATTCCAGGTAAAACATCAAATAACCTGAATTACGTTGCGGTGCCCTTGATAGAACGTTCGAGGTGTAATGCTGTTTATATCTACAATGGCATGATTCTGCCTACAATGATCTGTGCTGGAGACCTAGCAGGGGGAGTTGATTCCTGTCAGGTAATTATTCCTAATTAATAGCTAATAATGATCTGATTATTTTTGTGGCCTTATTAGTAGGCTGGCTTTCTTTCCATCTTTCTTTCTCCTTTCCATCTTTCTTTCTCCTTTCACTCCATTACAAATAAATTCTTTGCCCCCCCAAAAATTAAAAATTTGCATTACATCTGGTTGGGCTTCTGATTCCTTTGGTGGTGAGTCCCTTTAAAGAGGAGAGCTTTTGTTTCTTCATCTGAATGACTGCCAGTCCTGAGTTCTCACTAAATTCCCAAAGAGGGTGAGGCTCCTTTTTAATGCTTCAAGGATGGTTTGTTAGCTGGTACTTGAAAGTGATCAAATGCTCCTCATAACCACAGCATTATTATCATTATTATATTATTAATCACAGCATTATTATCATTATTATATTATTATATTATTAATCACAGCATTGTGCTTGTGAACAAGCAAGTCAATAATGTCAATCTTACTTAGAGGGCTCTGGGCAAATTATCTTCATCCCCTTTGGAAGCAGACATTATTTGGCACAAAAATTGCCATCATATCTTGTTTTAGTGACTCCCAAAATGGCAGGTAGGTTTATATTGAAACTTAAAGCTGTGAGTGAAATGGGCCCTCTCGTTTCCATTCCTCCTGGAGCTGTGTCTTTGCTGGTGGCTGTGTCACTAACAAGCTGTTTGTGTCCCCTGCAGGGTGACAGTGGAGGTCCTCTGGTGACTCACCACCACTCTGTGTGGTGGCTGGTTGGAGACACCAGCTGGGGCACTGGCTGTGCCACTCCCAACAAACCTGGAGTGTACGGGAATATGACTGTGTTTACAGACTGGATTTATAAAAATATGCAGGTAAAATATTCGAATTTTTTTTTTTCATAAATTGTGGGAGCTGTTATGTGCCAGAACAGTCTGGGACAGTACTTAGGTGAGATCCCTGAGGTTTAGTTTTGAAGTTTATTCCATAGGGTGCGGGTGAAAGAGCCCAGTTCAGAGTTTTCTCAGAGCAGGCTAGAGAACAAAGAGAGCAAGAGAGAGAAGAGAGGAAAAGGGAAGCAGGAGAGAAGCAAGAGTTAGAGAGGAAGAGCAAGAGTTAGAGTACAAGAGAGAGAGCTCTCCTTTTACAATGACTTATATCTCTTTCTATGTTGAGTATTTTACTTTCTCATTGGCCAATCTAGTATCAAGTACAAATTTTCTACATTTACATTCATCCTAAATTGCTACATTACCATGTTTTATTACTTTCTAATCTCTAAATCTTGTCGGGGGACCTTTCCTGTTAGGCCAGGGAAGAAGGGTCTGTTCTGGTTTTGGTATGTCTGTTCGTAAATCACATTCTTAACAAAGAGAGAAAGACCTTTGGTCAACCAAAGCTGTTCTATAAACATTCAGACAAACACTGCTTTCATTTCAATGTCTCTTCTAGTTTCTGCATTCCTAGCATCTTTGGCTAAGTAGTCATATTTATAAGACTTTCTTGTTTCTTCCAACAATAAATGTTAAGGCCTGAATCCTGAAATGTAGCTTTACTTAAAAAAAGTTAATAAATAAATCTGACTTGCGTGATAACTAAACTGTTTTGTTGGGAAGCATCCAAGTGATTGCTAAGACAGAACCTGAACCTTTGTTTTCTGTTTTGTTTTGTCTTTTAAACAGGCAAACAGATGACAATGCTCTCCTTGCTAATTGATGTTCCTGAGGACAAGAAAAAATGAAGCCATGGGGGCCTGGGATATTTATTCACTTTGCGGTTGATTTTACTTTTCCTCTTTGATTTTTCTTTTTAAAAGTAACATGAAGGATTGCACACTTGGTTCTGTGCTGGCTACAGTGACAGATCTTATTCAGTGAAGGATTATCACAATGAGCACCTTTCTTCTCCTTGTGATGCCTGGCAGAGTCATTCTGTCAGCTGCTTGCTGAAATGTCTCTCTTTTGTTGAGTAACTTTTGCTTGATGATCAGGCTTATAATGGCAATTTAAATCACAATTTAATTTCAGATTTTCATAGCAGGATGCTGAGACAGTTGGTTTAGTAGTTTTTAAATTAAATGTTAAGTAATGTGAATGTTGAATCTCTGAGCTGCTGGTTGGCAATTTTAAAAGAAATTTTTTTTTTTTTTTTTTAAAGTATAGGATTACAAAGTGGCTTGGGTTGGAAGGGACCTTAAGGATCATCCAGTTCCAACCCTGCTGCCATGGGCAGGGACACCTTCCACTATCCCAGGTTGCTCAGAGCCCCATCCAACCTGGCATTAAACACTTCCAGGGCTGGACTATCCTCAACTTCCCTGGGCAGCCTGTTCCAGTGCCTCACCACCCTCACAGGGAAGAATTTCTTCCTAAAATCTAATGTAAATGTGCCCTCTTTCAGTCTGATGTCACTACCCCTTATCCTCTCACTCCATGTCCTTGTCCAAAGTCCCTCTCCAGCTCTCTTGTAGGCTCCTTAGGAACTGGAAAAGGTGCTGAGGTCTCCCCAGAGCCTTCTCCAGGCTGAACAACCGCAGCTCTCTCAGCCTGTCTCCATAGCAGAGGGTGCTCCAGCCCTTGGAACACCTTTTCACTCCTCTGGACTCGCTCCAACAGGTCCATGTTGGAGATCCCAGAGCTGGATGCAGTATTCCAGGTGGGGTCGCAGGAGAGCAAAGGGTGAGGGATATAGATGAAGGGAATTTTTCATGCACTACAGTACAGCCACAGAAAAATAAAAAAATACACTGTATATTCAGGTAGTTAAAAATCCTCAGGATCTCAACACAGCCGTCAATCAAAGTCAGGCTGTTGCAAGTCTGGCTGCCTCAGACCTTTACAAAAAGTGCTGTTCTGCCTTGAGCTGCTCTGAACCCAAAATGGGCACTTTGTCAATGTGGGATTTGGACAGGGATGCCCTGGACAGGGATGCCCTGGACAGGGATGCCCCAGAGCTGCAGCAGGAAGGGTCTCAGTGCTGAGGTCCCTGGCTTAGCACACTGAAGGTGACTCTTGACCTCTCCCTGCTGTGAAAGGCAAAGGGCAAACATTTCCAGCCAGGCTGTGCTGCACCTCGAGCTGCACACACACAAACACACACACACACACGTAGGATGTTTTGTACAAGGAAACTCAAAGCTGCGTTTCTGCAGGACGAGATGAACTACCTCATTTGTTAAATTTGGCTTCTGATTCCTTAGAGCTCTCCTCTGTGTATCTGCCTGTATGTTTTTAGCAAAATGTAACTCCTATCCGCGTGCCACCTGAACGAGGATTTTGAAAATAATTTATAATCGTGGTAGAGGATCAAAAAGCCATATCAAGTCACTTTGTTAAGAAGGATAAATCTTTATTGAATGAAATTACTCCACTAGTCTTGTTTTCTCTTTTGGTACTGAAATGCAATTATCTTACATGTAAACACTGCACCAAATAAATTGTCTGGTTTTTTTTTTTTTTTTTTTTTTTTTACAAATAGTTTTCCGTAGTTGTGCTTTATATTTGTTTACTTGGATTTTTTTTTTTTTTTGGAAGCAGTTGCTGGATTCAGTGTATGAAGTGCTTTGAGAGTCTGATTAAAAAAAAAAAACCAAAACCAACAACATGCAAACAAAAAAGAAAAACATCTCAAGAGGGTGAGTTATTTTAATTCCAATATTTCAGGTCTTTGAGCAAACCAGGGAAAGAGAGCAGGATGTCCAGGAATGCTGAGTGTCTTTGTTGGCTGGGTTTGATGAAATCACTCTTGACTTAATTGAATTAAAGAAGGAAGTTTAGCCTGCAGGCAGTGGCTTGAGGGTGTCACACCCTATTTTATCACTCCACCTCATGCTGCCTGGAGCAATGTGTCCTTGGCTCTCCTCACTAGGTGTGAGATGGGTGTTTTCCATAGCACTTGTGCATCAGGTGCACCTTGGGAGGGGTGGGGGATACCGTGAAATAACCAAAGAGTTTAAATTACATTCAAAGCAGAAATTAGAAATTTAAGTTTTTACAGGTATTGAGGCCCTCCTGTGGCTTCTGCAAGCCAGTAACAGCACAAGAATGTACTGGCAGAAAGGGGAAACTGGCTGCAGTGGTCAAGAAGGTTAAGGAACATGGATGGTGGGGGGAATGCTGTACCAAAAATCAGGCACCAGCTGCAGTTCCATGCCACAGGAACAAGTACTTTGTCATATCTAGCCTGAGGAAAAGGTTTCTCATGTAAGAAACTTAGCAATTACTGCATCACACACTGTAATAAGCACATCTTTTCTGGCTGGATGCAGACATTCCTTTTGGTGCTTTTGGCTATTGAACCAAATCTTCCCTGTGAAAGATGTCACAAACACAGCGTGTGATGTATTTTGTATCAGCTTCCATGAAATGAAAGGGCTTTTGGAAAGGTTCTCCTTAGCCTGGGGAGGGAAAGGAGAAAGGCAGCAGGACACGTGCTGAGACACCCTTGATAATGTTTAACATCCCGGGAGGTTTCTTTCCCTTTGCACGTCCAAATCCTGCCCTCTAGTGAGTTGCCCATCAGTCCTGAAATGTCAGGTGATGCTGCAGACATCTGAGAGGAAAAGCCTCTTGGCCTCCTGCAAATCAGACAGCTGGGAAAGGAGACTGCACAGAGCCAATGGCATCCTCTGCATGCACCACTCCCATAAAAGAAATAAACTTCCTTTTCCTTCTAGGCTTAAATGGTTTCATGCCCACTGTGTGCTCCCTTTCTCCCTCCTGGGCTGAGACTTAGTGGTGACACTTTGCAGAGGTTTCTTTAGGTGACAGCAGGAAAGAGAACAACCCCAGCAAGCCAAAAACACAAAGGGAAGTGGCAGATTTCGTGTGTCATGCACTAAACTTCATGGAAGAAAGCTAAATAATTTGATTTCTACAGTTTGTGAATTATATGGCTTCCATCATTAAAAAGAGAAAAAAAACCCCAACACAATAAAACATATAATCTTCAAAGTGTTAGCTTTTTAATGATTATTCCAGTGGTTGCCCAAAGTTTATAAGGAAAATGTTTAAAAATGAGATAATGCTTATTTAATCACAACTCCCCAGAGGAGCTCTTTATGCAGAAGCAGTTGTTTACATATGATTATGGAAAATAATGAAAAACCTAGCACTAGAAATTAGTATTAAAGGTCTGGGCTGACATTACATTTTGATAGAATTATATGAGACTCTTCAGTAATGCTAGAAGATAAGGAGAAAAAAAATCATGAAAACCAAAGAAATTACAACAAGCTGAAGTCTCTCAGGTACTGGCAGGCTTTGGTGAGGCGATCAATTCTTTGGCTGAGGTAATTCCTGGTTTTAGAAGCTTCAGTGTCCTCCTCAAGGAGAAAGTCTAACTTCTCCTTATCTTGTAAAAGTTGCAGCATTGAGGTCTGCACGTTTTCTCCAAAGTCATGAAGGACTGAAGACAGGAGGATCAGAGGTATCTGATTGGAGAGGCGTTTACTTGCTCCCTGCAAGATGGGAGAAAAAAAGGCAAAATACTACATTGGTACAAAGAATGGAAAAATGAAGGGCCTATAGGTAATCTGGTAAAAAAAAGTGGTTCTAAGGCTTTAAAATGCTGGACTGAGTTACTGTTCAAGAAGGGAGTACTGCTACGAACTAAAAAATGTTTGCAACCAATGTCTTTTGTGCCAGAAATCTAAAAATTAAGAGTCATGTGGACATCAGCTATTGCTTTTCTTCCCTCAGCAAACTAAAGCCAAGGCAGGCTGTTCTCTGCTCAGCTCTGCCAGCTGACAGTAGGACAAGTCTTAGGAGGACATTTCTCACAAACAGGACTTGTGCATGGTTCCTGGTGTCCAACCTGTCTTCACTGAATTCTAACAATATGTTTTGATGCAGGAAATCAGACAGTGATCATTCCTGAAGCTGAAAAATTCCTCTATTAGATGGTGGTGTTTAGATGGTATTTCTGATGTGGTTGTCCTTTCAAGTTTGAGGCAGATTTGGAGGAAACTTTAGCCTTAAGGGGAAATGTCTTCAGCAGTAGTGAGAGCAGACTGTGCCCACATTGCATCTATTGATATCCCCATGAGATAATCTCCTGTCTGACCTGACCAACTGCCTGGTTGATTTATGGATGCAAACTGAAACAGACTGACCCAGAAGAGCTTGTGGGGCCCTTTCCCCATGGACATCCACAGGGTTTGGGGGCCCACCTGGTGCTTTTGGGCAACATGAGATTCTAAATCTCTCCCAGCTCTGGGAAGTGGCAGCATCCAGCACTTAGACCTATGTGCCTGGCTGCAGTTGAGAGGTTCTGACTTTCTTTTTGTGGTACAAAAACTTGAAAAGGGCATTTGTAGGTCCTATAGGGTGTAGGCAGCCATGGACCCTTCAGAGCTTCCATCTCATTCAAACTGTATTTGGCCTTGCATAAGTCAGTCCCATGGAGCTATGGTGCCCAAATGCCTATGGTGCATTTGGGGGTTTGTTGAAAATGGCCCTCAAAAACATTACAAAAACATTTAACTGCAGATTAGATGTAAAGCAGAGTGTGTAGCAAGATGGGATGGAAGTGCTTATGCACTTCTGGCTTTGTTGCTTGTTCTATGAAAGCCAATGGTTTTCTCTTTATCACCCTGACCATTTAATTGCAGAACTTGTCACAAAGCCTGCTCTTGGAATTCAAAGTGAGCTGCTAACTACCTTCCTGAATTATTAATATTGAACTTGTTGCTCTCTGAGGTAGTTTTACGACAAAGCAAATCTCCGTGATACACCGTGTTCTCTTTTCTTTCTTTAACACAATCCTTTGTTAAAACACCCCATTTGTCTTCAGAGACTTCACTTACAGGATGCTATCTGTGATACAGCAGATGCACTCTGATCTCTACAGACAGCTGATATATTTTAATGTAACATTTTATTATTGCTCCTCCTGCTGTAGTAGTTTAGGATCTGACTGCAAGCCACTGACACCACTTTCTGCTGCCTGCAGGAAGGTGCAGAGTGGCTTGAGGCTGACCTGAGCCAGACTGGGAGGTAGTTAACAAGTGGTTTAGGAGCCAGCTGTCACTTTGGCACCTTCAGGCTTTTCTAATCACCATATCCTGCATCCTGCTGATACAGCCCAGCTTTGCCCTGACACTCTCATCACTGGTCAGGAGCTCCAAGTTGTTTGCTCAGAAGCTGAGCATGTACCTGAATGAGGCACTTAGACACTCCCTGGTTATTCCCTGCACAGTGCTAGTGTGGCATACAAGGCTCTATTGACTCCAGCAAGATCTGGCTGAGGGGTGTCTGCTGTAGCATTCAGGAGAAAGCAAATCTGCTGTATCACAGCCTGTGAACTCACAGAGAAATAGGCACTGGTGTGAGAAACCATTTCCTCGACAACAGAGGAGTCCTTTGGAGCAAGAAACAGCAGCTCTTTCCCCAGGGCAGCTTTGGAAGCATTTTCTGACTTAGCAGTAGTTAAATCATTTATGTAAAGGTCATCTTGGCAGTACATGATTCTCTCCATTTTAAACTGGGCCCGGATATATCTTTCAGCCTCTGCTGCTTGTTTCTCTCTAATGTCTTCAATTTTCACCTAGAAAAGAAAGGAACAAGAAGTTTGGAGACATTTTCTCGATTTGGGAAGGTGCCAGTGCTTAGTAGCATCTCCAGGGAATGGCAAGGTGGGAACAGTGTTCAACTGCCCTGGTGCAGCTCTGTCCAATCTCAGAACATAGAGTAATGCTTTGGATTGTGGTCTTTCTATTGTGAAAGAGCAGGAAAATGTTGCAGCTTTGTCCCCTCCTTGCACATGAGTGGGATCAGTCCAAACCTGGTGCTTGAAACCCAAAGGAAAATATCTGTTGTCAGCAAACCAACTCTGTCTAACCCCTCTCTGTCTGGTGCTTTTATTGCAGCCATCTGACACTTTCTGGCCTTTTTGATGCTTCCACCTAAAAGACTGTGGGGACAGCAAAGTTCCCTCATTCATGCTCAGATTTCCTTAAAATGCTTTCCTAGCACCTCTAAGAAAACATCCCATCTCTTTCCTCATGTCCGGTGTTTGCCAGAACTTCTCTCTTCATTCTTCTCAGTGTGTTACACCTAAAGACCCTGCCTGAACACCTCTCTGTTTGGATGAAATAATTTATTTGTTCACTGTCTGGTTGGTCTGGGAGCTCAGTAGGGTTTGACCATGCAAGTGAAATATCAAACCACCTATTTCACTCACATTTGCTTCTGAGTTTCCTTTTTCAGCAGTACCCTGTGAGCGGACTCTGTTTCCTGGCTGCCAGCATTGTTTCTACTCTTTCCCTCAAAGCTCTTTCTGAGGAAAGGCTTTCAACGACATCCTTATCTCTGAACTCCACCCCAAAACATGCTAATGTACAAACTGTGAACAGCCATCCTCTAGTTTTTTTTTTGTGGCTGGACAATTTTTGGTTTGTCTGCTCCTGCTCCTTTTCATCAGATGAGATTCCTGCACTGGCTAAAACCCTGGCTTGCTTTCAGAGAGGGAAAAACAGCTCAGCTCTCTGACAAATCATTGCAGGACTTAAATCTGAAATGAAAGAGAAACTCTTCAAGGTAGCCACACCTAGGTTTTCTTTGCCTTGTGCTGCAAATGTCAAGAATGTGAGAAGATGCATAAAGAATGTACATACTAGATCTTATCAAAGTTGTGCAAAATGCACTTTCATTAGTGTCATGATATTCATGCTATCATTTTCAGGCTCTTTCTTATTTTCCTGCCAGAAATTCCACATTTGCATAAGGGTGATGCAGTGAGACAAGTACCATAGGCATGGATGTATTTACAAATGTCATTCTGTCTTTTGTGACTCTCAGGTTATAGGTAGTGCCTCACCTTGGCAGCTCTGCTTAGATTGTGAAAATTAGCAAAATTCCTTTTAGCAAGTTCCGTAAATTTCTCTTCAACCAGTTCTAAGGGAAGAACAGAGAGACAAAACAAAGTCAGGTAATTAAGTGAGGGTTTTAAGCTACTGTTAATGAGACTTGGGAGACTACTCATTTTCTGTATTCATTCAGAGAGAGCTGAGCTGTTGTACTGGTGCACTCTGCCTTCATGACACACACAAACAAGGAGAAATCTAGATTTTCAGGTCCAAGAGTATGACCACTTAACACTAGGTACTTCTACTGTACTGTTTCTTGCTGTGTTATTTATTATTCAGTTATTTTCTAACTCCCAAGAGCCCCTGGGAAAAGTATTTACAAATGCTGGAGACCATATGTAGAGCTTGAAGGCTCTAGAGAAGGAGCAATCCCCAAGCTGAATCAGATTTACTTCCACACTGTGAAGGATCCTGAAAGCATCAGTGAGAGCATCAGCTTCTCCTGGAAAATAAACTTGTCAGGCTTGGGTTGCAGTATGTATTCTGTCACCATCTGTTAAAACCAGGTACAGCAGTGTTCTTTATCTCTTCCATGACCCATCCTCTGTCCAGGGAGATATCTGCTGTTTATGGGCCATTGAGTCTCACTGCATAACTGATAAAAATTACATTGTTCCATTGGGAGATGCTCCACCCAGGGGGAGGACCCAAGCATTTTCTACCTAAATAAAAGCTAAGATTTGGAACACCAAGGCAACCTTTTCTCTGCTGGATTCCCAGAGGAAAACCAAGCCCATCTAGACCACCACTGGACCCTCAGAGGAAAACTCCCCCTTTCTCCAGGATCCCTGCTCCACCAGAGCCACATCTGCCACTGCAGGAGGGCTGCAGCCACCATGGGATGGCACTGCCACCAACCCCTGACACACAGGGGGTCAGGTTGGATCCTGACTCTTGTCACTGGGTTGGTTTTTGTATTACTGAATT
The DNA here is from genome assembly GCA_018697195.1 of Certhia americana. Taxonomy (NCBI): domain Eukaryota; kingdom Metazoa; phylum Chordata; class Aves; order Passeriformes; family Certhiidae; genus Certhia; species Certhia americana. The sequence continues at coordinate 112,633,964 of CM031857.1, forward strand.
TTTATTTTAATTTTCCTAATAAAGAACTGTTATTCCTATTCCCATATCTTTGCCTGAGAGCCCCTTAATTCCAAAAATATAATAATTCAGAGGGAGGAGGTTTAAATTCTCCATTCCAAGGGAGGCTCCTGCCTTCCTTAGCAGACACCTGGCATTCAAACCAAAACACAGGCCCACAGTGTCCCCCTCCCTTGGCCTGGGCCATACCCATCACGTTGTTCAGGATCCCAACTGCTGGCTCTTCCAGTTCTCCGATCTGCTCTTTTATGATGTCCTCAAAAGTCCTGTAGCTGTTGAAGCCTGGGAACTCCCTCCCACGGTACTGTTCTTCGTATTTCCACACTCTACTGGGGGCGGACTTTTTAGCTGTAATGGTAAAATAGCACTGCTTTGCTACTAAAGCACTCAATGTACACGGTTCAGCTTTAAGAAGGAAGTCTATTTCTCCTCTTTGAGTTGTTCTTCAGAGGAAAAACTACTGAGATGATTTTTTTGTTACCACAGAACAGAGCTAACATGCTGGTGCTGTCTGAATGAGCCATCTCACGCATTGCATCAAGCACCTGACTGACAGAAATTATGATTTCTGCCACAAAAATTCTGGTTCTTCATGGTATTTTTAACCTCACAGAAGTAGCTGGCCATTACCAGTCGCTTCCAAGTTTAAAAAAAGTCCTGAACAAACCAAATCCCCAAGCTCACTGAGCTTTTTTTTCCGGGGAATCTACTGTTGACAAGTTATTTTTATTCAAGATATCACAGTCAATATTTATTTGTTGATATTATTATACAAATTTGCTAATTTATTTCTGTATGAGGTATTGCCTTAGCCAAGAGCTAGAGGAACTAAGTCCACCCAGATTCTAAAATATTAATAGCAATAATAAAATAAAAACATGAAGAGTAATAATAAAAATGACTATCTAGACTGTTATTATTTATTATTATTCATTGATGTTGCTGTTATTTAGAAGAATGGCTCAGAAAATCACCAACAAATCCTGTGCCAGGGCCTTGATTTTATTGCTGAGCTGGCAGAAGAGAGACAAGCACTGACCTCTCTGTAATGACAGCATTTCACACAAATTGTGTCTGTGTCCCCAAGACACCACAGCAGATGGATGCTCCTGGCTTCTTGCTCTTAATTTTCTTGAAAAATATTTACTGGAGATGCTTTGTCTAGGTTTAAAAGCAAGGGGACGGGCTCTCAGGCCAGCTGCCAGGATGGGTTCTGTGCTTACCCCTCGCAGCACACTCCAGGAGAATCACAGCCCACGAGCGGAATTCCTTGCGGATCTTGGTGAACAGTCTGACTTCATCTCCAAAGAGCTGCTCCTCTCCCCGCATGCTCTGAGAGATGTCTTGGTTAAAGAGTTTGATCAGCTGTGGTGAATCAAACAACAAGCAGTCAATTCAGTGAAGTTTCAATTCTTCAGACTAATTTGTGGCTGTTAAGTAAAATCTGCAGCTGTTTGATGTTAAAGCAGGGATACAGTTCAAAGAAAACGTCCATTTCTTGCATCTTTTAAACTCTTAGCTCTTGGTTTGTTTGGGTTTCAGATTTTTTTTTCCCCCCCAAATTGTCACAGCTAGAGGAGAACAAACTTGATACTCTTGGTTTTTCCCCCTGCAGACTTTTACTAAATTCTAATAGGCCTGACTTGTATGAAATCTGATGAGCTTCCATAAACACCTCTAGTGCCTACTGAAGGCTTACTCAGTGAGTAACTCCATTTAGAGAGGCACTTAGATGGACTTGCAAACCACATTTTATCAGGAATACATTTGATCTTATGAATGCTGTAAACAATGGGAACCCTTCAAAGGGTTGTGCAGGCAGGAGTTTAAGTTTTCCCTTGCTGAGATGCTCGATTTTAACCCAATGAACCAAGTTGTTTAGTTTTCTTGTCCCACAATCACAGGAAATAAAATTGCTAGAAGGGATTACAAGCTCCTGAAGTCCATTATTTTTTCAGGTGTGGTTTGTCTGTGTCACCCTCACTAAAATGATGGATACCACCAACTTCCTGGTGGTCCATGCTGATGCTTTGATCATTTCAGGTAGTTTCTTTTTCTCCCACTGTTACCTCCTTGCTCTGCTCTGCGACCAATAGTGATACTTACATCTGTGAGGAAAAAAAGCTTCTCAGACTCTGTATGGGGTGTGCCTCTATTGTACCTTTGGAGATCCTGAATTGTTTTATGGAGGGTGTCACGAATTTGGCTTTCCAGCACCGGCAAGGTTTTCTGGGGAGGAGACAGTGAGGAAGGACTTGAAATAGGTTGAACCTGTCTGGTTTTTGGAAGGAAAACAAAATCCCTCTAAAAGTGACCTACCCCTGCATGGGATCTTTGCTGTTTTTACAAACCCAAGAGCTTGCTGTCAGTGTCCCATGTGTGATAGTGGGACAATATGGCCTTTATTGAGGGAATGCAGGAGCCAGGATCTCCCTGGATCTCAGGGGATGGACCTCACAGAGAGCTGGGCAGAATAGCTGCAAGATTTCAGCCACAGTGAGCCAAAAACAATGTCCTCACAGGCTGGGCCAGGAAAGTGGTGACTGCTCAATTCCTGATAAATACATGGCTGTTTTGTTGCTTATTTTCTGTAAATTTACATAAATAATTTTTTTTCTCCTTTGAGACTGAGTTTAGATATTCTCTATATTTTAGCATCTTCTCTTAATGGAATAAGATATACTGCATGCAGATATATTTATACCAAATAAAACAATCCCAATATCCCTTCATTACTATATTAACATAATAGAACATTTTGATGTTTTGAAGACATTTTTAGTTGAATAGAAATCACTGACAGCAGTAACCTGTCACCCAGGTGATCAACACTCGTAAACAAAAAGAAATATCACAGCTGCCATTGAAAAGGCAGGAATTATGAGTCATAAATACATGAAATAATTTGCTAATTGTTGATCTGCAGTTAAAAGGCAAATCTGAGGACAGAGCATGGGGCTTTTTACCTCTCAGTTCAGTTTGCTCTCAGATCACTGAGTTGAAGGATCATTAAGCATATGAAGATGAAATCTGACTGCAGCACAAAGTTGAAGGGTTGAAGTTGTTTTTAGGTAATAACTGATACAAACAGCTCAGTATGGGACCTCTGTTACTTACAATAATGTGTTTCACAAGTTCATTTGTGAGCTTCTCTGCCAGGTGAGGGATAGTAGCCTTTCCCTCATTCATAAAAGCCCTGTGAGAAAAAAATGAAAAGATGGGTTTGGCTAGCCAGGCTGTGCAGGGCAAGGAGGCAACACTGATGCTCTGCTCTGTTTTCACTAATTCTGTTACACAATTTGAGTAAAGAAATGTTGGAGTCTAGAATTATGAGAAATATTTCTTTGCATGTTTAAGAGATTTTAAGATCTCTGACAAACAGTGTTTTTAACTATTTTTCATGTAAAAAGGGCTTTTAAGCTCTGGAATGAAGCAGAGTTTTCAAGAGTGTGTATTAGATAGTAGAATAGTGTGTGGTTTTATCACAGGGTGAGAATTTTAGATATATGGGTTTTTAGGATGTTAAGCAGGTGCTGACAAGATGGAGAAGTCCTCATGGCTTTTGGGCTTCCTCCTTCTTCCTCACCCACTCCATGTTCTGCAGTGAGGTGACACATTATGGTTGGCTTAGAGTAGAGTCTAACTTTCTAACATGGACAATAGTTATTGGAGAAGTGTTATAAATCCTGATTATGTGGATTGCAGTATAAATGTACACACCACCCTGTGTGGGGGATTTGGGGTTTTGTGCCTTGAACTGACCTGCAATGAAGAGCTCTGCTGGTCAGGAGAAGAATGTAATGATAAGAAATAATAAACTATGAAGAAAAAATAAGAAGAGACGACTCACGGCCTTTCCTTCAATCTCAGGACTGGGGAAAAAAGACTCTGTTTGCATTCTTGGGGTCAGGAAAGCAGCCAGACGGCAGAGACATGCAAAAATATTTTTCATAAACCTGAGAAAGAAAGGGTCTCTGGGCCATGCTGGTGCAGATGTGGCATCAGCCTAGGACTCTCTGGGTGCATTTACTCAAGAGCTGTTTGACAGCTACTGACTGAGCAAAGAGAAACAGAGAAAAATCTGAAAAAAAAGCAAATCCTAACAGCAGATGAATGTGCTGTTCTATTATTTTTTCATGTGTGAAGTTCACTGACTCAAAACCCTTGTCAGCTGCCATTCTCTGTATCATGATTCATTTGCTGCAGAGTCATCTGGGCAGCCTGTGCCCTCAGCACAGCCTTTCTTTCTCATGCTGTTCCTCCGTGTTTTCAAGTGAACACAAATACTTCATTGCCTGATTTGAAGTGCTCAGATGCTTTCACTCGAATTCTTTGTGACTATTTGGAACTCCTGAAGTTCACAGCACTTCCCCCATGTATTTTGCATCTAAAAAACCAAACCAAACCAACCCAACCTAACCCAAACCAACCCAAACCAACCCAACCCAAACCAAACCACATTTACAAAAGTTTATCTGGTGTGTAAAAATCTTCTGGGTTACTGAAACACAACCCTACATGGGCAATGAGAAATACTGAGTATAACCAATACCTGTTTTTAAACCCTAAATTAAATCTCAGCAAATCAACAGGAAGCTTTGAGGTGACTTCAACATGTTTTTGCTGAGAACTTTTCTGTAAGGAGTACCTGAAATATTTGTGATTCTCAAAGAAGTTTCTCTCCTGTTGGATTGCAGCAGCCAGGGTCAGTTTGTTGTGGATGTCCTGCTGCCCACGGCACTTCACAATCATGTAACCTTTTTTGAGGGGGATTACCCTGTTTTGCAGTATGTTAACAATAGCCTCTTCAGTCCCCCTGTCCACGAGGTCGGGTTTGGTGAGGATTCCTGTGAAATTAAAAGAGAAAGTTAACCAAGCAGGAACGCTCTGTACCATGCTTTATAAAGCAATTTTTTTGTGGTATTCTCTCTCCTAGAAAGCTCTCAGCTCCTGGGCTGTAAAACTCACTGTACAGTTGGCCTCCCACCATGCCTTTTGCTTTGCAAACCCTTTTTTAACAGGCCAAAAGGAAAGCTTTTTTGCCATTAACATCAGACCAACTGCCATTAGCAGAGATTTTCAGCTTCTAGTTATTCATAGGAGTGCCAGCCAGGCACCAAACTAGGGGATTCTTGGTGCTGCTCAAGAATTGTGACAAGAAATACTTGCAAATATTTTCTTTAGGTGGTTTTCTTTTTATTTTTCCTCTTCTAATAGCTAATTTCACAGATCTGGTGCAGATCACAGAACATCAGACCTCATGGCAGGGGGAAAGAAAGATTTGGCCTCCTTTTCAGCTCCTAGCTTAAAAATTATCTCACCTATTGTCCTTTCTCCAGTGGGGTCCACCTCTTGAGCCATTTTCAATGCTTCCGTCGTTGCAATATCCACATTACATGGCACCACTACCAAATTGACTGTGTCTTTGTTGCCAATAATTTTTCTAAGTAGCCTTTTGATCTGTAATTCAATACAGCAGTGAGGAGGTTCAGTGAAATCAGACGCTTGTAGGATGTGAAAATTTCTAGCAATATGAGCCACTGTCTGATGACATGAAATGCCATATAAATGACATATCCTAAGGATAGTGTTACGTCCTAGAAGATGGCATGGAAAGGGGTCAGCAGAAGAATGCAGCCTCTTTTCTTATGTCAGGATTAATCCAAACATTTGGCATGAATTAGACCAGACTACTGTTAAGCCTGTCTTGACAGCTACGTTTGAACTCTTGTGCATATATAATCTCTCATTATGGAAATATTAAAGGCATTTGATATCAAATCACATGTAAGAAAATCAGGTTCTGATGTGTAGGTACACACTTATGGAAAGAAAGCAAGCTCGATGATGCTGATAAATCCCAAATTTGTGTCTCTGAAAGGAGCACAAACGTCTTTGGCTTATTTGTCAGTGGAATATTTGTAGGAAAATTTTAAAAAGCGCCCAAACTGAGACTGCACATGACATCTGGTTGGTGTTTTTCTATGTTTCAATGCCAAACTAAATGAGTTCCTCATAACTGGTGTTGTTTTGTAGAAGCTTCACAGAACACTATTGCACTTATTTCACGGTAAAACAATTCTTTTTTTTTCCACTGGATTTTAGTAAAAATGCCTCTCTTTTCTATTGCCCATCCATCCCTGTTTCTGACAGGCTGCAATGCTGTAGACTCCACCTCTGGAGCATGCAGACAGCTGGGGACAATGGAAATGTTTGGATTTTATCACATCTGCTGCTTTCTTCTCCATACAATAGAAAGATCTATTCTTTTACAGCTATCTAACTGTGGAATTAAATTACCCTCCTCCCAGAAAGTAAAGCCCAGACAATCCAATCTCGTCTCATTTCAATTTGGTATATCTAGTTTAGTTTGGCCTCCTCTTATTCCAAGCTCCCATTTAAAGGTATTTTAGGAGAAACAGCACTCCCAGCTCCTGCTCATCACCCTCCCAGCAGGCTTTATCCAACCAGAGTTTTATTTGTATTTCCCAGCATTTCTTCTAAAAGCAGGCAGAGGAAGAGCAGAGATCCCCTCCACTTATTCTGTTTACTTCACAAAAGGTCTGCTGGGAACCCTCAAGGGATGAGACCCTGGGCACAGATTGGCACATGAGGCTGAGTTTTACCTGGTCCCCGATGTCTTTTGGCTGGTCCCCCACGGCCACCCTGGCAATTCCAGGGAGATCAATTAGCGTCAGATCTGGGACATCAGGGGACCGGATTTCCAGGGAAATTAACTGCCCGCTAATGGCACCTCTAGGACCGGCCACAACATCCTGGGCTGTGAAAAGAGCAAGGCAATGAATACCGGCTTCAAACGATGCATCAAACCTACGCTGAACACAACGACTTGGAAAAGTACCAACTTCCACCTAAGGTTCTTTCAGGCTTGGCGTTTTCTTTCACATCCAGCCACACACTTAAAACTATTTATGCAAAAATCTCAGGAAATTATCGTGCAGCACAAGGTGATGTGAAGTCCTGTTGGAATATGAACTGTAATATTTTAAAGAGCATGTATTTATGGACCCTTTGTGTAGGCAGAAAAAAATACATGTATATAAACCACAATGAAAGGGATCAGGTAAAATACTGGTCAGTTTTAGAAATGCTTTCTCAACAACAAGACACTTTGTAAGCATTAATTAATCCTTGTATGGATGTCATGAAAGAAAAATAGGTGTTCTATATTCTTCACATTTTGATAGGGAGATTGAGAGTGAATTGTCCCAGATCCTACAAGGCAATAATTCTTGGACTGTGAACAGAGAGAAACAAGGAAACACCACAGTCATTCTCATGAGAGAGTTTGAGCTCTTTAATTTCCTTAATTCATACCCATTGCCTGGCCAGTTTTGAGAATATTCAAATAATGTATTGAAAAGCTAATTTAAAAAATTAGAAAGAATAACAAAGTGCAGAGCTGTGCTAGACAAGGAAGTAAGGACAATGCAACTTTCACAGTTCGGGCAAGTATTTACTGCCCTTTGGGTAGGAACACTGAGTTCTTACCCAGCATGAAATGCCATGAGAGTAAAGCTGAGACAGTGAAAGGCAGTGACTGAGCCTGTGGTCACAGTACCTGGCAGAAGCTCTCTGTCCTCCACTCTGCCTTCTTGCAATTTAATCAAATATAAAAAGATTTCCAGCCAGAGATTCCTCAAGCACTCTCTGGGCTTTTGAACTGATGACAGGAACCATTCAGGTTCCATGTTTACAATTTGACAGACAACCTCCCCAAACCAGGAAACCAGGAAGACACCACCCAGGTAAGGACACAGCCTGAGCATTTATCATGGATCAAGAGGAAAGGATCATGGAACTAGTGGGTGGCATTCCTTCCCGAGGCATTGGAACTAGAAGACCTTTAAGGTCCCTTCCATTCCAGGCCATTCTGGGGTCATAATCATAGATCATTTCACCACTGAAGCACTGGCACAACTCCCCTGAGAGAACTGAATTTTGCTGATCCAATTTCTTCTGCTCTGAATCCAGCTCTTGGATTCTCCACCATCACCGTGGATGCTGCTCAGTCTAAGAGGAGGATTCAGAGGAAGTGGAGCCAGCCAAATCCACTCACCTTGCCTTATTGCTCTGTCCACCTCAGAGGCATTCTGGAGCTCCAGGGTTACATTTTGATAGGAGATCCTCCCTTGCCATGCCTGGCCTGCAGGCAACCTCCTGAGTTTAAGTTCCAAGGGACACCGAGTGACAATACCTGCAGTAGTTCCAAAGGCAGAGGTTGTGCATGAAACACAGTCTTGAGGTGTGTGGTGTGCACAGAGTTGCCTAACATTTCACACAAAAACCTGGGAATGTTCCAAGAGACCCTGCCAGAGGGGCGTTGTCTGATTTCCTGCTCACAGCTGGATTGTCACCAGTGCTAGATGAGGCCAACCATGGCTCTTCCCAGACATGTCTGGCCCTGCAAACCTCCACAGATGGAGTTTTGCTCCTCTCTGGATGATCTGTTTCAGTGCTGCAACTAAAACCTATGAAAAACCATTCCACACCTCCAGCCTGAAAGACTAGATGATATTGTAAACTCACATGGAATGTGCAGAAGTTTTGTGTGTGAAAATACACACACAGAGCTGGAAAGTGGGTCTTCTGGAGCTGTAAAGTCTTCCATCAATCATCTCTGACTTAAATAATGCTTTAAGTGAAGTTCTTTGTAAACTTTTAACACATAATAATAATAATTTATAATAATAATAATAAAAATAAAGGTATCAATAAGAAAATGTTGCTTAAAAACCCCAAAACAACCCCCAAAAGCAAATCTAAAAACTGATTTTCCATGTGAAATTAATATTCTGCTTTCTGGGAAATGCACAGAGTCAGTGGGGCAGTTTTACCACACTTCTTACTCCTGGTCTGTTGACCATCTGGAGCATGTGCCTTGCATTTACCCTCACTCACACCTCCATTTCTCAGTCATGGAGTTATCCAATTCTAGATAAACAAACAAACAAACAAACAAAAAACCAAAAAATCCCTTAATCCCTTCCACCTCTTCAAAGTGAAAAACTGAGAAAGTGAATTCTTACCATTGCCCCTGGGGAGAGCAACACCAGACAGGGCTTCAAGGACAGAACTTTTCCCAGAGCTCTGGTCTCCAATCACTGCAATTGCAGGCAAGGACAAATCCTTTTCTATTCCAAGAGCTCTCAGGCTGTCAACAAGATCAATGCAGGGTCGGATCTTTTCCTCATATTGGTTGTACAAGGTGTGTTCTGCAACCTGCTAGAGTTAAACTTAGCATAAATTTAAAAAACAAACAAACAAACAAACAAAAAACCCCAAAAGCCCCCCCAAAAAACCCAAATCAAAACAAAGCATTTCCTATTCATCATATTCATCATTCTTTAGTAAAAGTTATTTATTGGCTTATTCAGTTATTTCATATCACTGTGCATCCTTTTATCTCCATGTAATAAGCAGGTGCCTGTAAATATGAAAGAATTTCAGTTTAGGTTAGCTCACAGAGCATCCTTAATAAAAATACCAAATTTTGGAAGCCATCCTGGGAAGTTAAAGAACACATTACTAAGTGTGTTTTGTTAACTTTTTTTAATAGCAGATTTTTTAAAAAAGGCCATTTTTTTTCCACTCCTCCACAGATGTACTGAAGCACGTGTATGAAAATGAAGACTGATCCCAGAAATCAGTAGATTTGATAAAAAAATAGCTTATTAGATCTTTGATTTGGAGTTTGAAGATTTAGTTTGTGCACAGACACCAACGAAGTTCTGCTGTAATGTTCTTAACAGGTGGCTGAAATCATTTAGATCATCATGGCTTTTCTTTCTTTGCCTCATTTTAGGCTCACATAAGGCATGAATATAAGTGGGTTGTTTTAAATGACTGATTATTGTCATTTTCTGGGTTTGATACAGGTCCAGATATTAACACAGGCTCTTCATTTACGTGAAAACAAAACAAATAATTTCCAGTCTTTGGCAGAAACGGGTCCATCTGCTGTTAAATATGCTCAGCTAAAGTATATAAAGATCAGATTGGTCTCCTCTCCCTGTTCCTCTCTCCATGTTCCAGTCTGACTGCTGCATTTAGAGGTGTAATTTTGGGAACACCAATATGTTTCAGACATATTGGGCCAGGCACATTCAAACCTGATTTTTTGAAAAGAAAAAGCAAAGTTTCTCTCTATTACTTTTATCCAAGAAAAATACCTCCAAGAGTATGTCTATGGGTCAGATGTACTCAAACAAAGCAGATTTTTTGGCTTGAGATGAAGGAGGCAGCACACATTACTGGAGGCAGGCATTTTAAACCCTTTTTGGCAACCCCTGCCCACTCTGCTCACTACAATGTTTAATAGCTAGTAAATTCTCAAAAAACTTCAATAACTGTGTCACAGACTTAAACCCAATCTGTGTTCAGTGTAAAATATTCAAGCAGGTTATTATTAACTTTTCTATGAGTTTCTGCTGAGGGTTAAAGAGCTTCAAAAAATAAAACCAAACCCTCAGCTTTTATGATTTCTGTTCTACATTTGTTGCTAGGATTGGAACAGACACATGTCACACATTAAATTGGCTTCGAGGCTGCAGCCATCTCTTTTTTTTTAGACCTGCATTATTAATGTCTGCAGATTAATTGCAGGTACCTCTCTTCCTACTCACACAAATAACTGCTAAGCATCATCCCAAAAGTTCTCCTGAGACCTAACAAGTGCAGATTCCTCAAAGAAACAAAGGAATTAATTTAGGGGCACAAAGTGAAACCACAGAGTAAGAGTGGGGAGGATCTGTGCCCTCTCCTTGCTTTACCTGGTCCTTTTTACTTAAAAATTCTTTCTCCAAGACGTTCTGTTCATGGTTAGGCTTTTTCTCAAACATGTTTTCTGATGTCACAGCATCTTCTGGGTCTGGAGGGAGAGGTACTGTAATGGCTTCTGGCAATGTTTTTACAAAAGAGAATACAAACCCCTCTTTCTTTGGGGTATTTTTGCTTCTTTCAGAAGGTTGTTTGTATGCTGCTTTCTTTTTATCCATGGCCTGCTGATTTGCTGAGCTTCCACGTAGGTTGTCCATAACTGTTTCACTAAACATTGGTCACTGCCTGGTCCAACCACTCCGAGGTGCAGCCTCTGAAATCAAACACGGGACAGTGAATGACTCCACCTTGCAACAGGAATCAGAGCAGAGAAAATCAAACACCACTTTTATTTCCTGATCCAAACCCTTGGTAGGTACCAAGTGCCACAGCTCTTTTCAAATCACTAAAATTGGTCACCAGAGGACAGACTTGAAACACTTCTCCCTACTTTTTTTTTTTTTTTTTTAATTAAAAAAACCTCCAAAACCAAAACTGAGATGTGAAAAAGAAAAGGGCCAGGAGACCAGCTCCTTTCAAATGGCCTTCATTGAAATCAGCTCTTTGAGGTGGGAGCCCTACAGGTTGCACGCATTGCTGCTCCCGCAGATGATGCAGAGAAAGAGAAATTTGGCAGCTTTGCCTCACAGCAGAGCTGGGGCTTCCATCCTCAGGAGGGTCCTTGAGAAGACAATTACTAGCTCGTAGTCCAGGGATGTCACTCTGGTCGACTCCCATTAGGTTATGGTGACCACATCCCGAATCAAAAAGTGCCGTGGGGGATTGCTCAGCCTTTTCTCAGGTGCAGTGTGTTGTTGGTTTTTCGAGGTGTCATGTAGGCTCGTTGTTTTAGAGGCATTTGGTGTCAGATGGGCTCTTGTGTCTTTCACATTTGCATATTCACGGTGGTTTTCTCCCCCTGCTTAGTGGCTGGCATTGTTTTGGGAAGCAGTGGTGGCATTTCCCGACGGGATAGGGAAAGTACAGTTGGGGGGGGAACAAGGTAATTTATTCTATTAACAATTAACACGAGATTTGACTTACAGACTTAGGAACAGCATCAACTAACAACTAATTTAATAAACTTAGGAACTTATTCCTAACAAAACCCACAAAAACACAGAAAAGTCCAGTGTTGGAACCCAGAATGCAGAGAATAGTTCTCTGCATGTTTTGAAGGATCCAAACCCTCTGACAAATTACTACTTTTAACCTTCATCTATGGAAAGGATTCTTAGGCGTTGGGATGAAACAGAATTTTCAAGAATGTAAATTAGATAGTAGCAGAATATGTAATTTATCACAGGGGGAGAAATTTAGATTTTTGGGTTTGTCAGCATGGTAAGTAGATGAAGGCAAATTGGAGGATCCTTGTGGGTTTCAGGCTTCTTTCTCCTCCTTCATCTCCTCCACATTCTGCAGTGTTGGGGACACAGGAACATTGGGCACAATTTGCCAAAATACAGTGTTATGTGAACAGAGATTTAGTTAGTTATTGGTAGAAAAGTGGAAATAATGTCTGTTCTTGGTGATAATTGGGGGAATTGTCTTGAAGAGAACCTTGATTCTGTGTGTTGGAGGCTTTTTGGTGCCTTTTGTCCCTCACACCAGGCTGGTGTAAAGCCTGGGGTGCAGAAATTGCTGATCAGAAAATAATAAACAACCTGGAGAATGAGAACAACCAAGAGTCCAGTTTGCCTTTTTACTTAACAAGGACTTGGGAAAAAGCCTCCCCTGTCAGGGGAGAGACTCGTGGAAGAACTCAAACAACCCAGTATTTGTTTTTTGGGGGGAAAAAAAAAAAAAAAAAAATTACACCAGTTTTTGCAAAAAGCTGATTCTCCTTGATGGAATATTATGCTGAAAGGTATTCGGAGAAGCTATCAGGGTAGGATTGGAGGGAGTGTGAATCCTTAATTTCCTGGGGTCAGGAGTGTAGGGCTGTGGGCTGGTGTTACTGTTTGACTGCTTTAGGTTTAATTAGGTCAGGACTAGACTCGAAGGAATCTCGTTCGGACTCAGTTTTTTGTTATACCTTATCTCTAGTACAGTCTCACATGATGTGAGCTCAGCTTTACACAGCAAGAAAAATGGCCACTTCTACTTAGTTTCAAGGACTTTTAAACAATAAGCAAAACCACTTAAAACCTGACACCTAAGATATTTTTATTTATGACCCAATTACCAACCACTCAATGTCTACAATGCCACTTTTACTACCCAATAAGAGAAAACTTCTCTTAAACCCAAGAAGGCAGTGGAAGAAGAAAGTGAAGAAAAAGGACTCAGACAATGCCTAAATCCTTCCATGTTGTCTCTTATATGATTCTATAGGCTACAACCCCAAACCTTAAGTATTTCACAGCCTCAGTTCAAAGGCAGTATCCCTCTGAGGATCACTACCTGTCAAAGCAGAAAGCCTGATGCTTTCAGCATTCAGGGTTCCAACAGGCTGGCTCCAATCCATAGTCTGCTAAGTGGCCATCACCTCTTTTGTGGAAGAAATACTTGTCAGAGGCAAGTCTGACAAGTAAAAAACCTGTTTTAAATCTCTGTATCTTGGTCCCCTCCTCTGTAGCTTATAAACCCTCTGCCAAAAGCAGAATTTGCTTCACATGATGTTAGAGAAGGGAGGAGTAGGAGGCTTTTTATTTCCTTGTTCAGCATTTCCTTACAGAGAAGTTTTGTTTTCTAAGGGTGACTGATTCATTATAATATATATAAATTAGTGTTTTTTGGTGTGGCATTATCCAGGGAAGGTGACTTCCAGAGAGAGTGATTTAAGGCAAGAAAACCCACAAGAGGCCTTTTTCAAAGCTAGATTTTTTAGCCTCCCTCTGCCAAAACCAAGATCTGTTTAACTCAAACACTTTGGAAAACAAATTAGGAGAACCACATCTTTGCTTGAAATGGCTTCTTTTCAGTTAATATTTTTTTGTTCAATGAAATTTACAGGGTTTCTAATTTAAACAGCTGCCAAAATAGGATGATCAATGTAAGCTATGTAACAATTAACAATGTAAGCTATACTTTCAATGTGTAAAACAAGTTTAGAAAAAATACCACACATTGTAGCTGAGCATTTGAAAGAAGGTTGTGGGGCAGGCACAAGAAGCTGGACACAATGACTGTATGGGCATTTGTAATTCTATTTATTGCTAATACAGTATGTAAATATTGCCAGTGCAATATCACAATGACTCTATCATCTATTACAATGGATTGTAAAAAGGTCATGGTCCTTTTTTTGAGTCACAAGTGGCACACCCCCCCCTTACTTCCATAACTTCTCAGAGCAGTCGTGGTGCAACCTGCTCCACTTAGTCCCAGATTTGGTCAATAGTCCTTGTCTAAAGTGTTACAATATGAGCAGGTTCAGGTGGAAATGTACAGATTTACAGTCTGGCCTTGCAGAATTCAGCATTGCAAAGCAACAAAGCGCCTCTGGAACAACTTTGGGATTTTATGTCTGTATTTGGATGGACCTGTGTCCAAAAGCACTGGAGCTGGTGCTTTGTGGGCATCCCTGGTGGGGGTGGAGAGAGAAGGGGATGGGAAGGGGGAAAAATCAACCCAGAAACTTCTTGCAACTTCATGACACTAGTTTGCCCCTGTTGGCCCAGTCTCCAGCAGCATTTTATATCCTTTTTGTGGCCAACGTGCACCAAAGTCAATCACCAACATCTCAATTCCCTCTCTCTGGAATGAATTAATTATGCAAACGTCCAGACATCCTGCAATACCCACCTGGTGTGTTTGCTCAGGACAAACCCCACGGGGCCATCACAGAGGTGGAAGGGATGTGGGGAGGGCTGAGGACACATGAGGAGACTCGACTATCTTTAGTCACCCTTTACAAACATCGAGATGGGGTGCAGACCACAGTGTGCACACACACAACACCCTCGCACAAGGATGTCTGCAGTCAGCACCAGAATAAACAATCGTGTGCATTTCTGTCCTCCCCTGCACCTGGCGAGGTGGCTTCTGTATCCCTCCCCTGTGCCACACGGGCATTGTGATTTCTTTGTGTACTGAGCCGTGACAACATGGCATAGAAAAAAGGAGAAGAAAACAAACCAACCAACCAACCAACCAAAAAGCTGCAATTGTAAAGAGCCCTTCAACAATAGCCCGGAATCCACACGTGAAACATGACACCGGGATGATGTGGTGATACCGAAAGTCTGCGCACAATTTCCTGTCACCAGAGCTGCCCCTGCCTCCTTTGTCAGGACAATACTCATTTCCTTGAGCTTTACCTTTAGAATTTTCCTGTCTGTGTGTGGGAGATCTCTCCCAGCCCAACTCGAAGCGCTCTGTTGCACACCCACATCTGCACAAACACCAACCTGCCGGTGCTTCTGAAGAGGAGTTGCCTCGTTTTTCTGCACCCACCCTTTGGCTTTGCATCTCTCGAAGATGAAAAGCCCCTTCTAAAAACCTCCCCTCTCAAACCCAAGGTGCAGAGCTGCAGTGCTGAACCCACACAACTCTCGGATTTATTCACTCTCTGTCCAGCCGGAGGAGCACATGGACTTCAGGCTGAGAAATCCTGTGACTTCAGGATATTTGGGTGAACCTCACAGGTTCTGTGTTGTTTGTTTACTAACTCTAGCTGTCTTCTCATAAAGAAAATGAAGCAATTCAAGGCTTATGATCCTACTCATAAATAGTGCTGGCTAGATCATCTTGCTGAAAAATGGCCTTAAAAAAAAAAACAAAAGCCATCTCTCAGTTGTCTCATTTTAAAGAGGAAATAATACGAACATGTTTTCTTTTCTTTTTGTTTTTTTTCCACCCCAGAAAGCAAAAAATCCTGCTCCTGGCAATCCTGTTTAATCACACTTACTTTAGACACTTTATGCAGCCCTGTCACACTAAAAGGAATGAAGATAACAGTAAAAAATTTCATTAGTCTTTTTAGAAGAAGGAAAGGAGAAACTTACCCTTGTAAGTGTCCCGCAGGAAGGAGAAGCAGTGACTTTCCGAAACTACTTCAGATGCTTTTTCATTTACAGGCTCCACCTTCCCCTTATGATGAAAACCAGCAGAAATGAAACTAATTTTCACAGAAGAAATACTTGGCCTCTGAGGAAATGACCAGGCTGTTTCAAAAGACAGTGCTGCCACAAGTGGGCACCGCTTGCTTATCTTACACCTGGCTCAATTAAGGGCATGGATATCTTAACACATGAATTGTGTCCACATGAAGGGGGGTCCTCACAGCCAGAAGTTCAGAGAGATGGAGAATCCTAGAATGGTTTGGGATGGAAGGACATAAAGATGATCTCGTTCCACCCCTCTGCCATGGGCAGGGACAATTTCCACTGTCCCAGGCTGCTCCAAGGCCCCATTCAACCTGGCCTTGGACACTTCAGGGATCCAGGGGCAGCCACAGCTGCTCTGGGCACCCTGTGCCAGGTCCTGCCCACCCTCACAGGGAAAAAATTCTTCCTAAAATCCGAAAAAAACCCGCTTTCTTTCAATTTAATGCCTATTGTCCTACTACTATCTGCCTTTGTAAAAATCTCTCAGTGTTCTTCTCACCGAAGCCTTTCAGAAGAGCAGCCACACCTCTGTATTGCTGTTCAGGAGATGACACACAGGTGAAGCTAAGCTTAATTACTGCTGAACTTTTAGTGAATTGTGAATTATTAATTAATCACTGTGTAGCCTTAGGATATTTAGCACTAATGCAGCAAATGCATTTATCAAAGGCAATTCTGAATCTGTTACAGCTGTCACCTCAAAACACAATTCTTGACTTGACAAAACTTGGAGGGGTTCTGTCAGGAAAATGTGAAATTCTTGCTGTTAAGGTGACAGCTTTGTGATAGCTCTGGCAATAATAATGCAGTGGGTTGGGTTTTTTCCTTTCATTTCCCTGTATATTTAGTGAACAGCATTAATGAAACTCTTTACAACACAGCTGAACTCCAGCTTCCTTGGCTGTACTGTATAATAGGATGTCAGGGAAAAATGGCAGAGGTACTTGGAAATAATTGAGCAACAACTTGACTTTCCTCCCCCACAAAAAGGCACCACAGTGAGTCAGATCACTCACAGCTGGGGCAGAACCTGCTGGTTCAAGCTGCTGTGCCCCACTCCCTTGGGTGTTGCCTTCTGGGGGTGCTGGTCCTGTGCCATCCAGGGCACCCTTTCAGCCTCCTCATCCCTCCAAGCAAAAAGCAAGTGGGTGAGAGCCCTCTCCACAGGAGGAGGAGTATTTTTTCCACCTCTCAGCGAGACTTTCCATCCCAGCCAGGGTAGCAAACCATGCCACCACTCACCTGGGGCTGTGCCTTGGCAGCCAGAGGCTGCAGGGTATGGCTGAGCTTGTTGGATGTGGGTGACAAGACAGCAGAACGACACACAGTGTGATTTGTCTCTGTTATGCACTGCTTCAGGACAGTTCCAAGTTGTTTCTTGTGACCTCATGATGTTTTCTCAACATCACTAGGTCAGATGCTTCCTCTTCTGCTGTCATTGCTCTCCTGCACTCATTTTTTTTTATGTTTTGGGGTTTTTTTCTTTGTTGTTAATAGGCTCTAAGCTGTTAAGCAACATCAATATACTTTGTTTGGTCAGGGGCTTTGCAAGCTGGGTGCAGGATCCCCCCTTGTTTCTCACTTCCTCTGTCTTTGCCCATTGCCTGGACTGATCAGCTGTTCTCAATTCCTGGCAGTTCTGGTGAGTTTCAAACTGCCTTAGTCAGGTCCACGGGTCTGACTGCACAGCAGTCACTCTGCTCTGCACCCAGCCCTTTTTCCTCAGTCCTCATTTGCTAGTAACTCAGAAGATTTCTTCCCAAGCTGTGGCTGTGGTGGCAGGATGTGACACACAACAGGACACCACAGCTCTAAGGTCTCCTGCCCTCTTTCACCATCCCTATCCTTGCACTTAATTGTATGGGAGATCAATCTGAAGGAGATACTAAGTCATACCCTTGTCCCAAAATGTCTTTTTTCACCCTGTGTGCAAGAGACTGATCCTCACACAGAGCTGAGGTATTTAGTTTATTTAGTCATGCACAGAAAGAGGTGTCACAAAGCCAGCCCGGTGACTGTCAAAACTTTTCACTATTTATACACCAAAAAAGGCAATAATGTTCACTGACTACAAGTCGCAGAGTTCTCTTATTAACTAATATTTTATCTTCTACTGATTAAATGATTCTCTCACTTCTTTTGCTAATTAGTCCTCATACTCAGTCTTTTTTTGAGTCAGTGAGTTTTTGGATTGGTGGGCAATGAGTCAGTGGTTGTGAACTCCCCTTGCCACAATGACCCATTCCTGATTTGATGAGCTGGCCTTCTTTGTTCCTTGCTATCTGGCATTACCTTAGTTTACTCGCTGTTAAAAACCGACTAAATATTGTTGACTTATGCATTTATGTATTGGCTTTTTGCATATTGTTATTGATCATAAATATTTAGATATAGTACACATTATAACTCCTTTTAGCTGTTTGCTAATATTACATAATCTCACAGTTTTAGTATGTATTGTACTGCTACATAATATCTATGTATTGCTTATAGAAATGGTAGCATGATGTATAAACCTTAACAAAACATAAGATGTGAAAAAGCTTTTGTGTAACTAAAAGAACTGTGTAAGATCATCCATTAATTGACCCATCTGAGTGATAACAGTGACACAAAACACAGCACCAAAGAAGATGGGAGGAGAACTCATAATTTTCTCTTATCAAGAGGACTCTAAAACAGGAATTAAATCACAGGAAGAAATAAAATTTATTGATGTCCTACAGATAAGCAAAGATGGGAAAAATTAAACACAAAGAACTACTGTAACATCAAAAACTTCTAGGAATGTTTTAATAATTTATAAACTAATGAATATGCTTGTAATCCCAGCAACGTACCTGTATATAGAGATCTTGATTTTAAGTGTTGGTGTGCTTGTTGGCTGTTTGTCAAAGACACCCCAGCACTGGTATTGTCCTTTTTTATCTCAATATTATTATTATTATTATTATTATTATTATTAAACAAAATTCTGGAACATAAATCTTGTTTTTCACATTCACCAAGAGTCCTTGGTGTGTTTGTTCAGCAGTAAGTTATGTCTGGCTGCAGTTGATACATTATCTCAAGTTTCTTCTATTCTCTTTTTTTTCCTACAACTGCTGCAATTACTGAGACATATTAAACAGAATTTATCTTTTAGGGAGTTGTTCATCATTTCCTCTGGTTGAGGCTATGAAGCCACAACAGCACTCAAAAGCCTCACTTTTTATGAACATCACACATTTTCCCAAAATTAATCACAGGGATGACTGGCAAGTCAATTGCTTCATGATTTTTCAAGTGCCAATATTCAGTGCTGCAATTAAGACAAAGCATAATAGGGTTAGCATGAAGAGAATGACAGCAGGGTGAAGCAGCTTACTGAAAATCCCTGTAAGCTGTTGTGACCATCTGAAAAGGGTGTCCCACCATCCATGTTCTGCAGGAACATTCCATGTTCTGCAGGAATAGCTGCACTTTTCTTCCTCTTGTCCTCTTGTCCCAATTCCTCTTGGATTTCCCCACCTGAATGCTAAGTTGGTCTGGTTCTGCTCATCCTCCAGAATGAAAAAGAAAGCATCTTTTAAATCCAAATCACTCAAATAATTATTTATCCATGATTATTTTGTTTTATCTTAAGTCCTGTACCAGCCTATACTGCTGGGATTGAGGCTTCTTTGCTGGTGTGTGATTCAGACTGACCCTCTCCAAGCAACATTCAGGATGTCATTCTCAGGTTCCTCTGAGCACTGGTTCATTATTAAACAGATTCAAGCCTTCCATGCCTTTTCTTGTGAGATACATAGAGGTTTCTGGAAAAGGTTTTCAGGCATTTAACTTGGAGAGTACATCTCATCCTAACAATTGAAGGGGACATCCTGGCATACAAAAACTCTTGAGTTAGTTTAGTGTCTCCAGCTGTGCATTCCATGGGTTGTAAGAATGGCTGTGAAGCTCATTTTCCCACTACCCCAACAATCAGAATTGTAACTTTACTTAACAGACCCTTGCAGTGAGTTTTTACTGAATGTCTGGCTCCTCTATCCACCAGAAATACCTGGTTTCAGTTGATGTATTATCTTAAATGTCTGTCTGCTATTCTTTGTTTTCTAAAGCTGCTGCAGTTCCTGAGACATGTTAGACATAACTGATTTATATGGGAGCTGTACATCAATACTAGTGATTAGCTAATGAATTTTCAGCAGTGCCTTTGTTAAGTGATCAGTTTAGTTTTTGTTTAATCACTGGACTGATTTTATATTGCAAAAAAAAGGCGGAACTCTGAGCAGCATCACTTGCTGTGAATGGTGAAATCAGGGTTCTCCTTTCTCCACATGTCAAGAATTTGGTTCTCCTATTTTCTCCTGAAACAGCAAAATAAAAACTTGACCTCCTTAGTGGGAAATGTTTTCGTGTAAGGCATTGGAAACAGTTTTCATGTTTATGTAATAATTTATAACAGTTTGTTTCACTGGCAATACAGTTCTACAGATTAACACAACACATCAGAGATGTTTAAAATAGACTAAGCAGAATTTCAGTCAAATCTGAGAGTGCAGAGTATGTTTTGAAATAATTTTAATGAACAGAAAAGCGGGGCATGATGCAAAAGATGAATGACCAAGCATTTGTCAAAGCCATTTCACATTATAATTTAAAAAGAAATCAAAATACAGTGCAAATGCACTACTTGGCAGGATCATTCTGTGAAGATGAACCACTAGGAAAAATCCTTAATCATACAATTATTCAGATATAATAATTCTGGGTGAATTGTTATATCTTCATAATTTTATGATTAAGGATGTTGTCTAGTCAAATGTTATAAATCAAAGTGATTCAGACCATGTTGCCTTGGGCTTTATCCCAGTGAGTCTTGAAAACCCTCAGGTATGGAGATACCACAGAATGAAATTTATTCAAATGATTGACTAAAGACTTTTTTTTTTTCCTTCTTCATATCTGGTTGGATGTACCTCCCATGTTTCAGTTCCTAGCCAATGTCTCTTATTCCCCCCCTGTGCATCTCTGCACACAGCCCAATGCCACCCCCTCAGCCAGAGGTGCTGGGGGGCTGCTGACCTCACCCCAGAGTCACCCCCCTCCCCAGTGGCCTGGCTGTGGCTGGGACAGAACTAATTTTCTTGCTGGTAGCTGGTGCAGAGCTGTGTTTTGGAGAATATTTAGGAGAATAGTGTTGATACTACACAGGTTTCACTGTTGCTAACTACTGTTTACCCTCCCTTAAGGACATTTCAGTTTTCCATGCTCTGCCAGTGAGGAGAAGCACAAAAATCCAGGATGGAGAAGACCTGGAATGGCTAAAGGGATATTCCATATCATAGAATGCCATGCTCAAGGTTTAAACAGGTAGAGTTAGCCAGAGGGGTCCTACTGCTGATCAGAGACAGGCTGGGCATCAATCAATGGGTGGTGAGCAATGTACTGTGCATCACTTGGGCTTTATTTTTAAAAATTTCAATTAGTAATTGTAATGATAATATTTTATTTGTTCCAATTATTCAACTGTTCTGATCCCAACTCAGAATTTTCTTTTATAATTCTCCTTCCCATCCTACTGTGGGGGTGACAGATGAGTGAGTTACTGCCTGGAGGAGCTTTTCAGTTCCAGTGCAAAACTGCTTCAGCACAAGCGTAGTGGAGACAAAAAGCAGCATGACCCATGTGGTGGGAAGGAGTGGGTGGTGATTTGAAAAACTTTAAAATAAATAGAGGAATGGAAAGGTCTGAGAGAAAATATAACTGGGGGAGGGTGCATTCTTGGGGGGGGTGCATGTTCATGAAAGAGTCTGAAAAATACAACATCAGTGGGCAGAATGCTGTCCATGGTTCAGAGCAGAGAGAGACTCAAACCAGAGCCATTCTCTTTAGATCCTGAGCCTTGTTCTTTAGGAAGGGATGAGCTATAGGGAATTGTGTGATTTGCTGTGTATGAACGCTTCCAGCTCTTCCTGCAAATGTCTCAGGTGTATTTGTCTGCTGTTTGACTTGGCTGAAGTTTGGGTCACAGTGTTTGACATGCAGGTTTCATCCTTACAATGAGAGGGGCAATCCTGAAGAGCATGAAGAGTGGGATGAAACCAGTCCTTGTTCCTGTGAGTAGCCATCACTGTGTGGCTTCCTGTCAGTCACAGAGAGGGAGCCAAAAGTGCCATTTGTCTGCGTGTGGTTTGGTGAGGCCTGATTGCCTTATGTGAACTGGATATTGTAATTAAAGGGATCTTTTTTCCAGTACAAAAATACCTGAAATTTGAGAGATTCAAATTACTTGAAGCAGTGGGAGCTGCTGACATCACTAACACCAGGGTAATCCCATGTGCATTGGACTATCCAGATAATGGATTTTCTGCAGTCTCAGGTCCATCCTACCCTCACCTGGTGGGTTGTGTCTGCTTCAGCTGTGTGCAGAGACTTGCAGTCCCTGTTTCCTACTCACTGCCTGGGAGCTTTCCCTTCTTCCAGCTTTCCTGCACATTTATTAGGCATCAAGATTTCTAAGCAGAGGGGTGATTCAGACTGTGCAGGGCAGACAGGGGAGGTTCAGGTTGAACACCACAAAGAATTTCTTCACTGAAAGGGTTGTTAAGCATTGGAAGGAGCTGCCCAGGGAGGTGATGGTGATGTTCAAGAAAGAACTGCTTGTGCCATGGTTCAGTTGATACTGTGGTGTGTGGTCAAAAGTTGGACTCGACCTTGGAGGTCTTTTCGAACTTAATTGATTCTGTGATTCTGTGATTTGTTAGACTTCAAGCTTTCTGGGCAGAGGGGGTGGTTCAGACTCTGCAGGGCAGGCAGTATCTCTCCTAGTTTTTACTACAGTGATCCTTCCTTCCATCTGTCTGCCCTTCTTTCTGTCCACCCCACCCTGGAGTTCATGGAGCTCATCATCCTGGAGACCCTGACCCCGATCACCAGAGGGAATCTGCAGAAAGAAAAGGGACCAGACCCAGCTGTCATTCCCAAGGCTGGTGTGTGAGGACTCCAGTGGCTTTTCTGGTGGACAGAAATGTTTCCTGCATTTGAGTGTTGAGCAGTGGTTTATTCCATCGGAACAGGATAGTTTGGGAAACATCTGGATCTTCTTGGGCTCCTTTACTGCAAATTTTGTGGTCATCAGAAGTGATTGTGGTAGTGGGTAAAGCAAAGTGAAATTCAGATGTTCTGCTTGAGAGGCATGGAAGGGACTGTGGCTTCAGTTGACTTTTTCAGAATTTTTAGTAAATATGCAAATCTAATGAGGTAGAAAATTGGCTTCAACTTTTAAACATAGACATTTATGTTTCCTTTCTGCTTTAAACAAAATATTTACTTATTTCTCATAAATATTTATGGAGAATCCTGTAGCTAGTCCCAACCTCATGTGAATTCCCGGGTTGAATACTTTTGGCCAGAGCTGGATTCATCAACTAGAGCAATGATGTTCACCTGAAAATGCTGTAACTGTTGGCTCTGTTCACAAATTGTCTGTGCTGCTGTGTTTGCTGAAGCTATTTTGCCTGTCTGGACACAGAATCTAGACCTAGGTTTTTTCTTTTTTACACTTATAAAAACTTCCACTCCTGGCCCAGGAGTAGCTTTAAAAGAGTGTCTAAAGCAAGGCAGTCTGAAGTCAGTCCAGGAAATTACATCTGAACTCCCTCTTTGTAGTTGTCCATACTCCTGAGTTTGTTTTTGTTGGAACCCAGAATGCAGAGAATATTTCTCTGCATGTTTTGAAGGATCCAAACCCTCTGACAAATACTACTTTTAACCTTCATCTATGGAAAGGGCTTCCTAGGCTCTGGGGTGAAACAGAATTTTCAAGAATGTAATTAGATAGTAGCAGAATATGTAATTTATCACAGGGGGAGAAATTTAGATTTTTGGGTTTGTTAGCATGGTAAGGAGATGAAGACAAGCTGGAGGATCCTTGTGGGTTTCAGGCTTCTTCCTCCTTCTCCATCTCCTGCACATTCTGCAGTGTTGGGGACACAGGACCATTGGGCACAATTTGCCACAGTGTCCCGTGCAGAGAGATTGAGTTGGTTATTGGTAGAAAAGTAGAAACAATGTCCGTTCTTGATGATAATTGGGTGAATTGTCTTGAAGAGAACCTTGATTCTGTGTGTTTGAGGCTTTGTGGTGCCTTTTCTCCCTCATGCCAAGCTGGTGTAAAGCCTGGTGTGCAGAAATTGCTGATCAGAAAATAACAAACAACCTGGAGAATGAGAACAACCACTAGTCCAGTTTGCCTTTTTACTTAACAAGTACTTTTGAAAAAGGCCTCCCCTACCAGGGGAGAGACAGGGGGGAGTGAAAGAACTGCCACAGTTTTCAATTTCATGTTGCATTTTTTTAATCTCTTTAGAAAATTATGGTATTTCCTATTGTAGAGGGACTAGACTGTACAAACTTCACTGAATAAAGGAGTAAAAATTTGCTGAGAAGTAACAAAGAGCCTAACCCACCAATAGCTGATAAGGTGAAGTTTTTTTCTGTTTTCAAATTTCAAGGTAATCAAGCAAAAACTGAAGTAATGTATCCAAAAAGAAAGACAAGCTTTAACTGTGCAATGGATTGGACGTTTCCCCAAAGCAAACTCCACACAACAAGATCCCCAAAATTAATTAAATAACCCAAATGAGTAGAAGCTATCAAAATAGGGGAAGAGGAAAAAAATGAAGAAAAATATCTCCCCTCAACAAAGGGACCATTTCTTCAATTTATATAAGGCAGTGTGACTAAGAATTAAAACCTTGTTATCTAGAATATTAAATCTATTTGTTCAAGGGCTATTATGAAATCTGTTAATGGTCATTATGATGATGGTGTTTAAAGAGTTGTCCATGGGATTGTTAGGCAAGGGATCAGAGGGCTGCACCACTCGACTGGGGTCCTATCTGATGGGAATGTTACATAATCCAGAAGGGGAGAGCTGGGAAATTTACTTTATTCAAGGTCCCCATGGTATTTAGGGAAGTCCCATCTCCCAGAATGAGGTTATTCTGCATTGAAATCTGACCATCCCTCAACCCCTCCTCTGCAGAGGGTTCTTAGCTGCCATCAGCTGGAGCTGATGTAGACATGGGGTTTGTGACAGGGAAGTTGTGAACTTTCTGTGATCCTGGCCCACCCTCTGAAATGACACAAAAAAAAGCCCTCACGGTTCATCACTCAGTAAAGAAGGACAGATTGCTCTAAATCAACTGCTGGTTATGTGCAGAGCTGCCCTCGGGTCAGGGGTGTAGTCCATGTGAACAGGGATGCAGGGAGTTCTGGCATACCCTGTGCTCCAGACATGGAACTTTACATTTCACTAATAATCTCCAATTTTTTTTATTTGTGCAGGAGCTGCAGCTGTGTCCCCCAGTCCTGTCTGTCAGACTGAGCAACCAGTTCCTAAACCAGGTCTATGATGAGTTGTAAGTGAAGAAAATTAAAAGTTTGATCAGGAAACCTTCCATGTCGGGAGAAAGCACGTACCGCAATAAATGTCAGATTTCCTGATCTTTAATATTGGACAGCTGCAGAACAGCTATGGGGTGTGTCTTAAAAAGATAAAAGACTTGTGATGAGTGACTCAGCAGTGACCTGTGAAGGGGAGGTGAGCATTTGTTTTTCATTCATCAGTAAAAGGGGACTTCTTTCATTTTGCTTTTAACACATCCGCTCCTGCAGCAGGAGAGGACTGATTTTCTGATCTATTTTGGTAGCTCATTTGGATAAAAATACTCCTGTAGATACAGTGAGTATTTGGCCTCCTGTGTCTAGACCAGGATTTAATGGTGGCTAGTGGAAGGACCTTAAGGATCACCTAATTCCAACTGATGCTCTGTATCTGAGATATCTTTCCTATTTCTTTCTACCTCTGTACCTCCCCTTTCATGTTAAACAAAATCCATGTTAAATCAAATCTGTATGTTGTCCTCATATGGTCTCCTTTGCACCTTCATTAGGGCAGAGGCATCTCTCCCTCATGGGCTCATAACACCTGCACAGGATCCCTTCCAGCCACAAGCATTCCAGGATTCTGTCAGCTCCTCGCTTCCCTTTTCTTCTTGCCTCTGCTTCGAGCTGGGAATGTGCTTGAAACTATCCAGCAAAAAAGCCTTTGCTATCTGCTCTGGGAGCTCACAAGGATTCAGGACCTTGTCGCCTGAGTGTGTCTCTGTCACCCCAAAATGCCTTCCCTGCCCCACTCTCCCCAAGGAAAATTCCCCTTTTTGCCCATCCTTGGCAGCACTGTTCTTGTCCCATTCTGCCCATTCTGGATGGTGAGGCAGAGCATGCCTTCAGCCTGTTTGCTGGTGACACAAAACTGGGATGTGTGGCTGATATGCCAGAGGGTTGTGCTGCCATCCCAAGGGACGTGCACAGGGCTGGAGAAATGGGCTGACAGGAAAAGTTCTGCATGACAAAGTGCCAAGTCCTGCACCCACGCATGAATAACTGCAGGCACCAGCACACGGTGGGAGCAGCTGGATGCAAAGGAGTTTTGTGGAAAAGGCCTGGGGGGTCTTGGTCCACAGCAAGTTTCATATGAACCAACAACAACATCTCTTTCCAGCAGAGAAGGCAAAGGGCAGCCTGGACTGTATTAGAGGGAATGTTGCTGGCAGGCTGAGGGAAAGAATCCTTGTCCTCAGCAATGGTGAGGCCACTCCTGAAGTGCTGTGTCTCCACTGGAGAGGGGCCACTGAAAGCCCATAAAAATGATTCACAGGCTGGAGCATCTCTCAGAGGAGGAAAAGCTGAGGGAACTGGGCAGGGAGAGGCTACAGAAGCCTGTGGAGGAATTTGATGAGGTTATAGAAATGTCTGAAGGAAGGGTGTGAAGAGGACAGAGCCAGGCTCTTGAGCAGGAAGAAAAGCAACTTTTCATTTGGGGGGTGAGCAAGCACTGGAAGGGGCAAGCACTTGGCACTGGCCAAAACAATCCCACGTCAGCCACGAGAGCCTCTCTAGGAACAAACCACAAACCACAGAGGACACCTCTCTGAGCCAGCTCCCCGAGTCTCTGCACCGAGAAATTGTCATCCAGGTGTTTGAGGAATCTCCTGGGGCTGTTGGACCCAGCTGTGTGGGGTTCCCAGTGCAGTTGAATTCCCCCACAGGAACAAGGGTGGCTGATTTGGAGGTGTCCCTTGGTTCCTTAAAGAATCATTTGTTGGGGTCACTGTCCTGGCTGGGTGGCCAAGAGCAGCCTCCCACAAAAGACTGCTAGGAATTCCTAGGAGATAGGAATTCCTACGAGATAAAAAGCACAAGTATGTAGGATTTATCTGAGAAGATTTATCTGGAGGAGAAGCTACATATCCTATGCTGTTGAAAACCTCTCCCAGAAAACAAACCAAATCAAACCAAACCAAAAACCCAAACCAAAACAACCAAGGAAAAGCAACAACCCTCCCCAACCCAAACGAAAACAAAACCACAGCGCAAAAAAAAAGCAGAGGAGAAAATGGAAATCTAAACTTCTGAGTCCCCAGAAATGAGGAACTTCTGTCACTCAAATGTTATTAAACCACCCATCTCAATCCCCTGAATTCTAGTCATTGTTCAGAGTTTCATTGCAGCTAAGAAGAGATCACATAAATTACAGTCGTATATTACTTCCCTCTAAGCACTATGTTTAAGTAAAAGCATCAGCTTCTCTTTTGCTTGTTGGATTGCTCTTGGTCAGAATTTTCCTTTAAGCACAGCCTGCCTCAAAAAGAACATCTTTCACCTTTCTTTTCCTGCCTTGTATTTTTCTTTTAAGTGTAGTGGCAACTTCCCACTTTGGGTTAGGTAAGACTACACAAAGAACATGAAGAACCAGTTGCCACTGAGAAACCGAAAATGTTACTTATTATTTGATCAATATTTCCAGTGGCTGCCATCAAATTGGACTGCCAGGGATACAGAGACTTTTAAGACATGTCAGGACCCTGAAATACTTCTCATGCTTTTAAATGGAGAAATAAAAGAGGAACTCTATCCAGGTACTTTGGTTTTTTATGGGACTGGTTGTCGTGTTAACATACAAAGTAAAAATGGGAGCATCTAAAATGTGTTTTTACTCGGGGACACAAGGGATGCTCTGCTGGGGATATTTGGAATGAGAGCCTGCCCTGGGCTAAGAGTAGGAAAGGAAGGTCGGGCATGACACGGGCAAAGCTGCTGGTGTCCACCCAAGGTGACCTTCACCCATGTATGTGGCTTCCAGTGTCTACCCAGGACAGGCAGTCACCAGAGGGTTGGGTATTTCTAGAAATGCAGAGGATCTGGAAAACCACTGCTGCCACCTGCTGTGCCATCCCACTTTTAAATCCACAAATCCACACCCTGAGTAATGCCACAGGCTAAAGCTCATGGCTTCCTGTGGGATTTGCCTGCTGGGATTAGAAAAAGATGGATTGCTGTGCAGGCTTTAACCTTACTGCATGGTGGTGCCCCCACGTGTGTAATAAGCACCCAGAGGTATTTCCCAGCACTTCTCCAGCTCGGGAGGATGCAGGGAATCACTTCCTACCTGCACCTTGTGGTTGGCAATGTCACCTGGCATGGAGAACATCAACCTTCAGCACCACAGCTCTTGTTTTCCCCCCCAGATTAATCTTTCAGAATTAGGATTCCATGAAAAAGCTTTTAACTTCTTCCTAGGAGGCAGTTCCTTTCAAAGTGTTCAAATTGTGGGTGCAAAGTCAAAATCTCACTTACAAACCTACTCTGCAAGATTGCTTCTAATCTGAAAAGGGATCAAAAAAGTGGCAAGTGATCACTTTTCCACGATTTCTTCAGATCAGAGGGTTTTCAAAGGACTTGAGAGTCCTCTGCTTGCCATATTTAATGAGTGTCATGAACAAATGAAAACAAAGCTGATGGTGGCTATTCAGCACTGCAGATTAACACACTTCAGACCGGTCCAGGCAACTCAGTTTCAGCTCTGCAAAAGTGAAAACACCATGGAGTTAAAAGACAATTTTGCAGGAATTTGTGCTGTGAAAGGTTCTTGGGGTGGTTTGATTCAGATGACAGAGGTGCTGCTTTTACTGTTGCAAAGAGTGGAACACTTGCACAGAGTGCGAAGAACAGAGCAAATGTAAAACATGAGAACGTTGTACTTCATGGTAACTGCTAAACAGAAATTGAAGTAAAATTTTATTGTAATTGATGTGAGATGAATTATGGCCTGGAGCAGGAGGCAGTGACTGTCAGACTGCACAGAGCTTGAGGGCTATCTCAGAGCTTGGCACTCTTGAGGACTGCCAGCCATTACCACTGTAATTATGTTATTTTTATAATTCAGGCATATAGCAAAGGGTGATTATGATGCAAAGGAATAAATGTCCTGCCAGTAACATAAGCACCACCCAAAAAAAATTAATATTATTAAGAAGAATGACTTAATGTGGAAAAACAGCTGTGTAACAGCTATTGAAGTGCTCAGTTTGTGTCCACCTCATCAGCAGCAAGGTGCTGAAGAGCAACCACTGAGTCTGCCAAAGTCAAATTGAGTCAGACTAATTTAAGTGGATTTTTTGGCAGTGTCCCTGGGCTATGGAGCAGTTTGCAAACGAATAGCAGGAAACTTTAGGGTCTGATGAGAGACACGAAAGTGACACAGAAAGGAACACAGCAGTGACTACAAGCAGCAGCCACGGCTGGAGATTTGAACCTTTCAAGCTTCATTTGAAGTTTCAAAGAGGGCTTCAACAGGAACCACAGAACTAATGTTTTAATGTTGAGGAAAAAATGCAAGGAAAAATTAAAACAGGTGGGTTCAGTCTAGGGAGGAGAGAGTAGATGAGGACAATCATCAGACGCATAATGGAATGTTATAAAAAGAATAGTGATGAGTTATTCTCCATGCAATTGGCTTGGGTTAATTCCATATGTTTGGGGAATAATTAGAATATCAGTGGAATGCTGTAGGAAGCAACTTAAGTTATGGAATCCGCCATATGGGAGATGTCTGAACCACAGGGGGACAAACACCACTTAAGAACAGTCCAGAGACATGCTGTGCTTCAAAAAAATGGGAAATTAAATAAATGTTTTTACAGCTTCCTTTTAATCATGTGCTTGATTCTATAGCTAACATTAACAACATTTATGCTGGCATGAAGTCACTACTTTTTTTTCAAGTAAGCTGAACTTACAGGAAGAGAAAATAATTAAATCAAACTATGTAGTTTTGCAACTTAAATTTTGAAAATAATTCAAGTAACTGGATCTTTACATGTTAGCGTTGCTATTCTGAATTATCAACATCACTACAATCAGCTCAACAAATGTACCTACTCTTGCCATGTTTTCTCTGAGAAGAAATGTTATTAATAAACTGACATAAAAATAATCTGCTCTATTGCAAGTGATTTTATATTACAATTTAGTCTAAGTTCTGTTTGCATATTAGTATTTAAAGGGAACCAAAAGAAAAGACATGCTAAAAAGAAACCAGTAAAACCAAACCCCTAAAAGCATTAATGACAACGTATACTCACTTTCAAAAATCCTGGCATTTTATGACTGACATCCTGAACACTGCAATTCCAAACCAGACTATTTTATTTCCACTTCTTATCAAAATACCTATTTGTTTTCAGATTAGAATAAAACCACAGAGAGGAAAGATAAGTTAAAAACTGTGCATTTGACCTGTTTTACAATTGGTATTCAGATGCTTATGGAGTTCTGGAGGCAATTTAATAGACTCATAGATATAAAAATATAGAATTGTCTTTATTAATGAGGTATGCTTTTGTTCAGATCAGGTTTCTTGGGATACAGCCTTCTATTTGGATTTCAGCTGGCCAGCCTTTGTATCTGTTCTTCGTTTTGTCAGAGTGATTTATCTGTAAAAATAAAAGTTTTAAAAAATAAATCAGTATTTATT
The DNA here is from genome assembly GCA_018697195.1 of Certhia americana. NCBI lineage: Eukaryota > Metazoa > Chordata > Aves > Passeriformes > Certhiidae > Certhia > Certhia americana. Next base: position 112,664,738 of record CM031857.1, read on the forward strand.
TTTTTTCTATTTACATACCAGTTTGTAAAACCTTATATAAAGGAGAGGGTAATGAAAGAGGACTGAGAAGCTGAGGAGAACGTTGCACATCTTGCTTAACATAATGGGTGAAGATTCTGCCAGTTTCTCTCTTACACAGAGTGCTTTATTTATTTCCCAGATGGTTGTCACGATAGACACTAAATTGAATATCTTTGTCCAGCAGAAGCTCTGAAATGTGAAGAATCTTGCAAAAATATTCTGCACCAGCACAGGCCGGGGGTGACCTGCTGGGGAAGAGCTCTGTAGGGAAGGACGTGCTGGTCCTGGTGGACAGTGAGCTGTCCCTGACCAGCAGAAACCAAAGAGGCCAATGGTGCTCTGGGGTGCATCAGGATGAGAATTCCCAGCAGGTCAGGGGTGATCCTGCCCCTGTGCCCAGCCCTGGAGGCTCCTCTGGGGGGCTGTGTCCAGCTCTGGCTCCTCAGCACAGCAGGGACAGGAGCTGCTGGAGCTGAGGAAGGGCCTGGAGCATCTCCGTGCCCAGGAGAGGCTGAGGGAGCTGGGGCTGCTCAGCCTGGAGAGGAGCCCCAGCTGAGAGGGGCCCTCAGCACTGGGTGTCCCTCTCTGACCCACTCTGTCCCTCTCTGTCCCTCTCTGTCCCACTCTGTCCCTGTCTGTCCCTGTGTGTCCCAGTCTGTCCCTGGGTGTCTCTGGTTGTCCCTGACTGTCCCTGTCTGTCCCAGTCTGTCCCACTCTGTTCCTGGTGTCCCAGTCTGTCCCTGGTGTCCCAGGGAGGGGCAGAGCAGGACCCAGGCTCTGCTCCTGGCCCAGCAATGGCCCCAGAGCCACGGGCAGGGACTGAGCCCAGCAATTCCCCTGCACAGGAGGCACAACTTCTGCCCTGGGCAGTGCTCAGCCCTGAGCAGAGCCCAGAGAGGGGCTGGGGTCTCCTCCCTGGAATGTTCCAGAGCCCTCTGGACACAATCCTGTGCCCTGTGCTCTGGGATGGCCCTGCTGGAGCAGGGAGGTGGCACCAGATGTCCCCACATGGTCCCTTCCAGCCTGACAATTCTGTGATCCAGTGGTATTCTGGAAAAAGAGCCCCACTGGGAAGTCTGAAATGGCTGTGGAGGGAATCAGCATCATCAAAGGACCTGAACTCTGTGTTGGGTTTTCTCATTTCTGTCTGCCTCAGTCACACAGATGAGCACGACTGGGCTTACAGAAACTGAAACACAACAGGGGCACAGATGCCAACAGAAATCCCTGTGAGAAACAGTATCTTTAGTCCTCCTGCAACCTGTGGGCAAGTTATTCCCAAAGGTGTTGGTTTTGATATACAGACAAATATAAAGTGAAAACGAAACAAATCTGACCTTTTCTCTTTGGATATTATCTGGCAGCTTGAAGCCTTTGGCAGCTATAAAAACCCAACTTGATCTGAACTTTATATTCTTTATTTCTTTACTTCCCAGTTCTTCTACTAATTTTTTGGCGTCATTTTTCAACCTAGGAAAACGTAGTGAAAAAATGAGTGTTAAAAATTCAGGATGTGAAAAACTATGAGAAAGATCATGGCTGATTCATGTTTTGCATTTAGCATTAAGCCTGCAGAAGCAAAAATGAGATTTATAAAGTCCTGAGAGCTGTGGTAGTAGCATGACATTGAATTCACAGAGAGAATTGAATTTATCAAATTTTTTCCTTCTCACTAAATTCCTGATGTTAATACAACCTTGTTTGTAAAAACAGAGCAGAAAGAAAAATGTATCTCAAATACTGTCTGGTATTCTGCTGACTGCTTCAGTCCTTCCTAAATAAAGAAAAGGGTGTCAAACATGGATCAAGTCTTTTCCTGGATAATTACCATATCATGAACTCAGCTAAACACCCCCAAAGATTCAAAAGCACCTGAAAAATCAGATTATGATGTTAGAAGGAATGCAAACTAGAGACATCATAATTGGAGGTGTGGATAAACAACTTTTCAGAGTAAAGAAAGTTGTGACCCAGGGGTAACAACGGTGCCCTTTGGGGTGCTTTTAAACAATATATCATCTGCCCATCCTAGGGAGCACCAACACAGGTATGTGCAATCATGGAAAAGACATAGAATTAAAACTTTTAGACAAGAATTGAGAGAACAACTCTGAGTGTAGCATGAATTGCACCATTCCTTTACACCAATTCACAACAGTAATTTTCCAGCTTTTCACTGCTCTGCCCCTCAGGCTCCATAACCTCCTACCTGGTGCTCCCATCATCGTGAGTGGCCATCAGAAGGAGGGTCCCTTCAGGTGCATTCCTGATGAAATCTATCATCTCCCTTGAGTGGTCTGTGGAGTCAATCACACAGCTGGTTATTCATGGCACACACATCACATTCCACCCATGGTCATGAACATTTTTAAGGAATCAGAGAATCAACTTCCAGTGCCTCGGAGCATTCTGGCTCTCCTCACTAACAGGTAGAGAAACTCGTCATTCAACATTTAGAAAATGTGATAAAAGCTATTCTTGAAGTAGATTATCTTTGCAGCTACGTGGAAGGTTGTTAAGAGACAGATTAGCAGATTTCCTATGATGATTTTATAACTAAAATAGAGCAAGATACGTCAGGAAAAGGAATTTTGCTGAGTGAAGTATCTGCATGTCGTATCTGGTTAAGTGCCATTCCTACCAGACTGAAATAATGGAGACCAAAGAAAAAGACAAAACAAAAAAAGGGAAAAGAACAAGATGATTTAAAAAAAATAAAATCAATAACTATCTAAACCAACAGGAGAAATTCAGCTTTTCAGGCAAAATTTGTCATCGTATCTGGCCACAACATATTTTATGAAGACAGCAGCTGTTTGTTTCTAGCTGATTCCTGTTGAGAATACAAAGTCAAACAGGAAAGAGGTGGATAATTACATGAATCTGTCCTTTTCTTAATGCTGAAACACTAAAAAAAACTCTACTGAACTCTTTTCCTTACCTCCTGTCCACATTTCAAAAAAATTTGTTGACATGTGTTCTCCTGTTTTATCTGTAATTAAAAAGAAAAAGGGTCTGAGCGAATATTATTTTATTCAATCAGCAAACACAGCATTTTCAGCTAAAGCTAGGCATCCCTAATTTTGTGCATTATTCATCTTCTTTATTTTCAGTTCTTAAATTGGAAGAAATATGAAATAACAAGTTAAGATTTGGGGAGAATATTTTTTTCACGTTGTCTCTGAACCATCAAATGTGACTGAAAAAATTTTATTGCTTCTTATTTTAAAGAAAAATTCATTTTTTGGTGTGTGCTTCCATGTTTTTATAGCTAAATATACTACTGTAGGTTACAGCCATAGATAAAAAGACTGGTTAAGCCTAAGACTATTTGAATGAGCTTAATCCTATTCTGTGCAGTATTTGAGATGTTCAGTCTTTCATCCATAAGACACTTATTGAGAACAGTCATTATCTTGCCTGAACTAATTAGTGGATATGTGAAAAAAAAAAATGTTTTGCTACAGACTGGTGCAGGATAATGGACAGATTTGCCTGCTCCTATTTGCCACCATCTTGCTTGTGCATTCAAGATGAGTATTTCTCCTCTTGCTCTCATTTTTAACTCATTTTTATATTTTATACCCAGTAAAGGTTTTATGACTGTTGGAAAAAAAAAAGTGCAGCAGTTAACTGGAGAAAAATTTGGAAAAGATCCTTGTGAGTGGTTAATTTAACCTTTAGAAAAATCATACAAGTTTAGACAAAGACAAAATCTTGCTTAGCAATAGGGAGACAAAAAAATTCGAATATAAGTGTTTTGTGATCAAAGCCAGCTTGACTGTGCCTGTAAACTCCTTTTTTCCCCTCTTCCCCACAAGATTTAGGCATTCATTTTTCCCTGGACCCATTATTGAATACACTGCACTTCATCACCATTCCCATTCATCTAAATCAAATTTTAGGATTTAGGTGCCTCCAAACCTAGAATAAAGCACACCTGCTGCTTCCAGTGGCTTTTACTGTATGCAAAGGGCAATTTAATATTAATTAAAATTTGAGTTTGTCTTTCTGCACCATGAACAAGTCTGGAAAGGGAATTTGTACCATAGCCACATCTTGAGGCAGAACTGCAACTCTCAGTTCCTGCTTCCCCCTTATCAGTGGCGCAGCAGATTTATTTTATCAAGGACTGAAGCTGAAAGTTGAGTCCTGCTGCTGGAGATCACAGATATTCTTGCTGTGCTACAAGTCTTTTGTATAATAAAATACACCACATCTATGTGCACATTTTCTGTTTTTCTATATTGATTATGAACATGTTTCTTTTGTTTACCCAGAAGACTGTTTTTATCACACAGATTTGTTTTTCTTACATTAAAGTGAATCAAGTTTGCAATGTTTTCCTTTCCCTTCCATACTAGCTGGTAAAAACCCCACAAAACAGAATATTCAAGCCCCCTAAGAACACTGGTAATTTATTGCAGTGCAAAAGTATGTCTCCCTCTAACATCTTTTTTCTCTTACTTACAATTCACAATGGCAATGTTTATACCACTTCCAACTTCAGCATTCCCTTCACTTATAAGCCTGGAATTGAATAAATACAATATCAGTAAAATACATCTGTCCAGCAGCTCTGTTGCAAAGTTACATTTACCAGTGCTAAGTAATTTTCTGATATTTATGTTTTCTTCAGTTATTTAATTCAAAACTCTCTAGTAAACAAGAGCTTAAAAATTTTGCACAGTGTATCAGTCAGTTTCCTTCAACAATGACTCCTTCAAAATGAGCCAGATCAAGAAAATATTTCATACAAGTGCAGCCAGAAAGATAAAGGAGAAAAAAACCCCCAAAAAACCAACCAAACAAGAGGAAGTGGTTTTGTGGCTGTACTCTCTGTTGATTATGTCTCCAGGAAAGGTCACTGCAAGGTTTTGAAGTTATTTCACCTGTCCAGTTTGAAAAGCCATCAAAAGAACCTGACTTTCAAAAGGTGCTGAGCAGTCAACATTCTGTAAATCTGCTATCCTGCACCATGAAAATTAAAAACCCTACAGAAAACTGACAGTCATCTGCAGCTTAGGTAGAAAAACAAAGAAAATCACTGAAGATTAGCTTAAAAAAAAAAAAAAAAGACTGAATAATAAGAGGAATTAATTACTATCAGATAAATTCTGAAGTTTTCCACCAGAATAGGAGCCCTGGCAGGAGCTCAGTTGCTGTTACTGAGCCAAAGCCAAAAACCTTTGCTCATAGTACAAAGCACTTGCTTAGGTGTAAAGTTAGAGTGGTACTCACTGCTCATCTTCAAAACAAATTTTAGCTCTCCTTTGTTTGCCCCCACCACTGAGGATGCGATAGGCGAAGTTCCCTGGTGGGCAGGGAGACCAGTGGTCACACTTCTGCCTTTTAGGGGCTGGGGCTGCAACAGAAAAGATGAAAAAAATGTTTTATTGACTGCTGCAGGAGCAATTCCTAAGTGGGATGAATCCCTTAAAGTGCTAAACTCAAATATCTGAACACAGAATCTCTGGGGTCGTGGTGACTTCATCACCAGGTTTGTTTGGGCTGGAAGTTATCACTGATTTCCCAAGTGGTGTAATTGAAAATAAGGTAATTATTATCTGCTATTCCACATAACAGGAAACAAGGGCTACAAAGGTGAAGGTTTCCTACCAACAGCTTGAAGTGAATAGTTATCATTCTTATTTTAAGCCCTTTTTTTACACAGTAACTTTGTCACAGAATGACAAAAATATACACATTTAACCACCTGGTCAGAGTAGAGCTAAAGAATAATGCGAATTTACTCACAAAGTTTAGTTAGTGGTTCAGCTGTTTATCATAAATTTAAAATACGTGTAATAGAACCAAAGCTGCAGCTTTGCACTTTTATGCTGGCAAACAAATAAGGTGTTCTTAATCAGTGTTCATTTAATTACCTTTGGACACTTGCAAAAACAGGCTGACATTGTGTTCCTTCAAAAGCAGTGTCTAAGAAAAGGTTTAGCTTTGCTTTAATTAACTTTACAGTCACATTCTTACAATAGCACATACCAAATAATTTCTTAGCTAACAAGCCATTTGTCATTTAGCACATAAATACACAATATCAGATACAGTACAAGAAAGAAAAAAAGGAAATAAATACAACTACACACCCCTCAACACTGGTTTCTTTCCAATCTCTTGAAGTGCAGCAATAGATACTGTGTTTTGGGGTACATGAGCAGCAACAAAATATCCCAAATACCAAGCAGCCAAGGATGCCAACAGGAATACAAATAATCTCAGAACAGCTGTGAAAGAGAAAATAAAAATAATAAAAAAACCCCAAACAAACAAACAAAACACCCCACAAAGACATAAAAATGTTTTCATAGCGACACAAAAAAATCTTGTCATTTTTTCTGGCATTGCTACCCAAACTGGCTGGTTTTTGTCTGATTCACTGTGCTAACCACAGCCTTCAGAGATGTGGCAATAGTGTATTTGTTGCATTCCTATCTAGGACATCTCATTTTGTTTTTAAAACTTGATCTTCAAGCATAAAATTCCCCCCAACACTTCCTTCAAGCCACATCCATAATACCTCAAAGAAACCATAAGCCACCTTCCTTCAAGCCACCCATAATACCTCAATGTTTTAACTCAGTCCTAGTAGGATTTTGACTCTGAAAAGTAAGTGCCAGGTACTATAGAGGCGTTTTGCAGTTACTACTGATTTTTTGAGATGTGCAAACACTCCTGGAGTTGTTTTAAATGCTGACCAAGCAGGAAATTCCCTGCACCCACGTTTTCAACGTTCTGGGTTAAAACAGCAGAAGGTCCAAACAATCCCTTTCACACCATGAGCTCTGACTGCATTCAAAGAATCACAGAATAATCTGGGTTGGAAGTGACCCTTAAAGTTAATCTCATTTGACTTCCCTTCAATGAGCAGGGAAATCTTCAACTGCATCAGGTTGCTCAGAGCCCTGTGGAGCCTGACCTTGGGTATTTCCAGGGATGGGGCAGCCACCCAGTTATTTCCCTGGATAACCTGTGCCAGCGTTTTACCACCCTTGTTGTGAAAATCTTCCTCCTTATATTGATTATCTGCTTTTCCTCAACACCAGAAGTGCTAACAGGCTTCCCTGATGAAATACACCACCTAATTTATGATGCTAAATGAGGAAATATCACACTGCAGTAGTGGAACAGGCTGTTTTAGAGGCATGAGTCACTTCCCGATCCGCAAAGAACCATCCTTGAAAACAAGGGCCTGTTAAAGTGTGAAAAAAGAAAATTATTTGTTTTATAGTCCTGAAAACTGAGTTCAACAGGACCAGTGTCCAAAATTATGCAGTACGTTTGCTTCACCAGCCACCTAGAAAATATCTTGTATTATCTAGTCTGAATCTTCCTTATAACTGTTTACACTCGTAAGATACTTCTTTCCTTTCCTTCTTGGAACTGCCTTTTATAAACATTAAGATTGCTGCCTTACCCTTTCCTAGAATAAGGCCAAATTTTTCACTTGTCCTCCTCAAGTCCTGTTTTGTAAGTTCTGCCACTCCTGTGAATTCTGCCCAATTGGTATGCGTCCAAATTCTGAAAAATTCTGTAGAATGAACACACTGGTCCAACACACATTCCTGAGCCTTTACTTCTGGTTATTCTTGCCAGAAGGAACTTTGATTTTTTTTTTTTTTCATAAGAGCAGATTTTATTCACTCAGGTTCTGTTGATAATCCACCATAAAGACTGAATTTTTCCTCTCTAGCTACTCCCTATTTGTATTTGTCCACCTGGTTATTCCTGCATTCTCCCAGCCTTAAAAAAAAAAAGCCCAATGAAACATTGCAGAAACGTTTGTGTGACTGCAGGGAAAATATTGTGAGAAACTTGCTGTGCTTTCGTCAAAGGATTAAGATTGAGAAAGTAATATAATGGATTTTCAGGTATTATAAATTTCCCTAATTATTACCCTTGAGAAATCTCTCACTCCACCACGAGTAGTGGTGCAAACCCACACTAAAATAATACTGAAATTGCTCTGACACTTCATTTGTGCAGTGATGTTTGAACACAAACACCGACAAAGTCCCACATGCATAAACCAGGAAGCTGCTGGAACCAAGCAGAATGACACCAACCTTTGCTCTTTTTCAACATTACAAAAAAAAAAATAAAAAATACCAGATTTATACATAAAATATTTAATTCATAAAGGAAGCCAAGTCACAAGTTTCAGAGACAAAACCCAGGCAGAATGAAGTGAAAATGATAATTTTATTGAGAGATTTCAGTGACTGTTTTTGGGGAGGGGATGGGGCGTGGTGCACGGCAAAGATCTATGAGAGCACCAGTCAGGTTTCATTTTGCTCATTCCACAGTTAGCTTGGCAGCTTTACCTTTACAAGGATTTTTGCAACTACTTTTCACCATTATTATGGCTCAACTCCATTGCAAAAGAGGCTCAACAGTGCAGCATTTTGCCTAAATAGAAGGCAAAATATAAATGTTTAACTGCTGTTATGCCTGATGTTATTCCCTGGTGGCTGGGGAAATCATGGAACAGATCATCCTGAGTGTGATCACATGGCACAAACAGGATAACCAAGGCTTTAGGAAAGGCAGGTGCTGCCTGACAAACGTGATCTCCTTTTCTGACCAGGTGACCTCCCTGGGGGGTGTGGGGAAGGCTGTGGGTGTTGTGTCCCTGGACTTCAGCAAAGCCTTTGACACAATCTCCCACAGCATCTCCTGGGAAAGCTGCAGCTCAGGGCTTGGACAGGTGCATCTTCCCTGGGTTGAGAATTACCTGCATGTCCAAGCCTGGAGGGTGGTGGGGAATGGTGCCACACCCAGCTGGTGTCCAGTCACGAGTGCTGTCCCCCAGGATCAGTTTTTTGGGCCAGTCAGGTTCAATGTCTTTATTGGTGATATGGGTGAGGGCACACTCCACTCTCAGGCAACAAAAAGTTGGGTGGGAGTGTTGATCTGCTGGAGGACAGGAAAGCTCTGGAGAGGGATTTGGCCAGGCTGGATCAATGGATTGAGGCTTGGATCAGGAATAGTGTGGCCACAGGAGCAGGACCCACCTGTACTGGGCACTGGTGAGGTCACACCTTGAATCCTGTGTCCAACTCTGGGCTCCTCACTACAACAAAGGCATTGAGGGGGTGGAGTGAGCCAGAATGGAGCTGGGGAAGGGGCTGGAGCCCAGGAGGGGCTGAGGGAGCTGGGAAAGGGGCTCAGCCTGAAGAAAAGGAGGCTCAGGGGTGTTTTATTTCTCTCTATAATTCCCTGAACAGGAGGGAGCAGCTGGGGAGGGGTTGGGCTCTGCTCCCAGAGAACAGGGACAGGAGGAGAAGGAACAGCCTCAGGCTGGGCCAGGGGAGGCTCAGGGTGGACACCAGAAGGAATTTCTCCATGGAAAGGATCAGGCCTAGGGGCTGTTCAGGAAGGTTTGGAGTCCCCATCCCTGGAGGAGTTAAAGAAACAACTGGATGCAGCACTCGGTGCTACTCTCTAGTTCACAGTGCAGTTTTCAATCAAAGGGTGGACTGAATGATCTTGGAGGTTTTTTCCCAACCTAAATGATTCTGTGATTCTATAATATATTCTGTATTTTACTTAGAACACAAGATTCTTAAACACTTTTTGAAATATGCCTTTTAAGGCTCAAGGAATACATTTACCAACTCTCCTGCGCAGTTTGTACTAGGTTCTCAAAGCTCACGGAATATTTTCACTGTCAACCAACTTTTGCTTTTGTTTTCTGGGACTCAGAAGGCATCAAGAGACCTCACTAACCTGGACTGCTGTGTCCAGCTGGCTCTCTTAAGTTTACTGAGGTTATTTATCCTGCACACATACATTCATTTTTGAGTTTCTCCACAGACAGGTGCAAACCTCTACAGAGTTAACTGCAAAGCCATAAGTTCAGACAAAGTTAAGATAGTCAAGAGAGCTTAATTAAGCAATTAAGAGTTCTAAAGCACAAAGTCCAGCCGACATGCAGGAAAGACAGACTTCGCTTTTGCTGATATTGGAGGCTGTGGCTGCTCAGCACCGAGGAGCAGTGTGAGGATGGTAAGCTGCAGAGGTGTTGCTGTGCTGCTCTCACTCCATTTCTGCCACGGAGGAGCTCCTTGAGAGTTACAGCTGTGGCACTGTCAGGAGGCAGAGACACTCAGCAATACTCACAGAAGGTGGCAGAGAGAAGGCAGGAGGAAGGACAATCAGGAAGGACGGTGCAGGACATGTAAAACAGCAGAGCATAAGGAAAAGATGACGGAATCACAGAATAGCCAGAGTTTAAAGGGACCCACAAGGACTATCTAATCCAACTCCTGGCCCAGCACAGGACACCCCAACTGTCCCCCTGTGCCTGAAAGCATTGTCCAAACCCTTCTTGAGCTCTGTCAGGTTCAGGGCTCCCCACTTCCCTGGGGAGCAGTTCCAGTGCCCATCTACCCTCTGGGTGAAAAACCTTTCCCAACCTAAACCTCCCTTGAGAGAGCTTCCTGCCATTCCCTCGGGTCCTGTGTCAGCAGTCCCACCTTTCAGCAGCTCCCAATTTCCCTTGTCCCTCTGGTGCCTCTTGGCAGCACCTAAACCATTAAATAGAAGCCCCAGTATTGGGTTATTCTGTGTTTGGCCGGTTCCAAGCCCCGCCGCAGCCACACCCCGCTAATACACACCCCCACCCGCACGCAGCTGGGCTTGAACAGAGGCAAAAAAGCAAAAATAATAAAGAATATATTTAAACTCGAGCATGAATTATTCCAGACTAAGATCAGGGTGTTGAGCTGGCATCAGCCCCTTTCTCCCCTTCCCCTTGGCGAGGGGGATCTCATCCCGCCCGGAGCGGCTCCGGGGCGCATCCTACTCACAGTGCCGGATCAGCTTCATTATTCTTCCTTCTCCTCCTCCTCCTCCTCCTCCTCCTCCTTCCCGTCCCTCTCCCGGCCTCCCCCTGCCAGCACCGGGAAGAGAGCGAGAATGGGAGCGGCCGCCTGTCAGCGCCGCACCGCCCCGATTAAAGTCAAATAACTTCAAATTATTCTCCGCAGAGAGTACCCAGCGGGCCGGCAGGACAGAGGGAGGGCTCATATGGCACTCATCAGCAACTTCGGAAACTGGACTTTTCTTTTGAGCGTTATGTGTATGGTACGTTGAGGCGGGGAGGGGAGGGTGAGGGGGAGGGAGGGGAGGGGTAGGGCGAGGGGGGGAGGGGAGGGGAGGGGAGGGGAGGGGAGGGGCGGTGAGGGGAGGGGAGGGGAGTTAGAGGTGAGGGGAGGGGAGGGGAGGGGAG
>CM031857.1:112676262-112702814 GCA_018697195.1 Certhia americana
CTCAGATTCAGTTTCCACTAAGCTCTTTTCAGTCCCTCTCTCTCTAATGATGCACAGGAATTATGTTAACTCAGCAAACAGATGAATAAAATCCCACAGGAGGGCTCCTATAGGAACTACAGCCAGGGTGGGGCTTTTGCATTCCTCCCAGGACATTCCTGAGAGCTGTAAATGTTTCCAGTCCCTGGAGGAGAGGTGTTTCTTGTCCTTGTCTGCGAGTGGTATATTATAATATCCCATAAATTGCAGGTAAAACCTAAGGGAGTAATTGCTGCCGGTTATTTTCAAATGTACTGGAGCTTGCAAATGAAAAAGCAACGTCCCATAAAACCTGGGCGTGTGAATAATTAAAGAGGTAACATGGGGCAAATAAACTTAAGGAATGAGAAGCATTGGACAGAAAGGAAAAAGAGTTACGAGACAGCAAGAGGAAGTTAGGGACAATGTTAGGCTGGCATACTTTTAAAAATATGCAATTATTTGTGCAGGAAGTGTTATCCTGCAAGCTGGCACATCAGATAATGATGCCTCTGTTAATAAATGATTGAAACTGTTGAAGTCTGCACTTCTAGCCCTTAAAGTAACAATAATCCAGCTCTAAACACAAAACACTGTGTGGTAACCAAGTGAAAGATTCCTCTGTTTTTATTAAAGAAAGGAATAATAACTAGGACTTGGGAAAATTTAATTTTGAGATAAATTGATTGTACAAGTAGTGACGGGTCACAAATTCCATAGGGAAAAATTTTAAGCCCTTAAGAACTTTGTCACCACCTTAATACAGTGAAAAAAACACTTCACTGGCCATCAGTGTCTATTGGAAAAAATGAATTTTTTTCCTGCTTTTACTCACAGGAAAGTGTAGCGGGTTACTTTTCATTATTGCCTAAACTACATGGAAGTAGTACATGGCATTTGCTACAAATCCTGGTTTGCTGGCCTGCCAAATCCCATGGAACCAGTGGCTGAGGGAATTTTAAGGAAGAGGAAATGTTTAAAATGTTTTTCTTCAGTATCTCAGTTTTGTATCTCCAAAAAACCCAAGTGACACTTCTTTCTTTCATGATTAATCGAAGATGTGGGGCACAGAACCCTTCTGAAGGATCATTTCTGATTTCATCCTGCAAACATTCGTTCTGTAATTTGAATCCTACAGAAAAACTGACAAAATATTAATCAGCACTCAGTTCCTGTGAGGCTGTAAGACCCTTTGGTGATAAGCAGGACAGGAAATCTACTCAGGAAACAAATGACACTGAATGGTGAATGCTTCTACATGGTCTTATTCTTGTCTTATCATCACAAAATCCAGTCAGCAGAGGAAATTTATGGCTTAACACAGTTAAAACTACACCAGCAAATTCCTGCTTGCCCTTTGAACTGTGGCACCAACAGAGAGATTTTCTGCATCCACCTCACTTAACCAACAAATGAGAAAAAGTGTCATTCCAGCCCTCCTAAGAATTTAATTTATGTGTTTTCTGCTTGCCCACAAATGGCTGGGAGTGGATTTTCAATCCTGCCAGGACGAGGTCAAAGAATTGAATGATTTAAAAGGGGAGGCAGAGTTTGCAAGCCAGGGAGAGAACGTTGGACTAAATCTTTGCTTGTAGAACTCGCAAGAACTTAAAAAAAATAGACCTCCTTCATAAAATGTGCAAATGGTGTCTAACTTTAGCTAAGACTCGGGGCAGGCAAGAACATGCATATGGAGCAGTGTGGAAGGGCAGTTATTTAACTCACCCATAATTTACCATGTGCCTGTGCCATAACTCAGCATCCTCCTGTGTGATGGTGACATGAAGTGGATCATAGAAAAATAGAGATGTAAATGTCTAATTAAATTAAATTACTGTTGATTTTTGTTTGGTTGTTTTTGTTGGGGGTTCCCCCCCACCCTCTTTTTTTTTTTTTTTTTTTTTTTTTTTAATATTTCTTGACTATCTGAAACCCAAAAGCAAATACTGAAAACAAGATGAGAACTTTGAGGTACTTCTTTTGTGGATATAAAGGACTAAAGTCATCTTCTCCAAGATATACAAAAATGAATTGTTTGACAAAGGGCAAAAAGCAAGCATTGATTACTTTCAGCTGATAAGGAAAACCTGTAAAACTTGTGAGTCTGGGGCACTGCTGGTGTGCCAAACAATACAAAGTGAGGGTAATTTGTGTGTTTTTCTTCTGCTTTGTTAATACAGAGAAACATGTGGAAAATACTTTTAACTGCACTTCATCCAGGTAGAAGATGGATAAATCAGCAGTAAAAAATAAATCATCAGTTAAAAATCAGTATAAACCACCAGCCTAGAGAATGTTCAAGTTGTCCAACAATAAAAAGAATCTCATTCAATGAGAATATAGAAAGCTGAAAGTAATGTGAAATTTAAAATTAAAAAGCACTCAAGGGAAAAGTAAATAGCATTCCTACTCATAGTATTTCAGAACTATTCTGGGTGCATGAAAAGAAAGAATTTGAAGAATCACAATACCTTGTTTATTCATAGAAAGTAGTCTCATCTAGCTAACAGTTATAAAAATCCAATACTCTAATATTTGTGTAGGCACTGGCAGCACAGATCCCTGTATTCTTTACAATAACCTGTATTTCTTGGGAAATGCTATTGAATTCCCCAGCCAACAGATGATGAGTCAAGGTATAGACAAGTGGTACTTGTCAGCCTCTAGAATGGAAAAAAAAGCAAAAGCTTTTTTTCAGAAACCACAAGCTATTTATTTTTAAAGAGTTTGTTTTGATGGAGAAAGGGGAGAATAGTAAATGTTTACTGTTTAAGTGGCCATCAGAATTGCACATTGTACTGGAAAATTACACAGAGCACTTGCATTACCAACCTTCACGTATTTGTGTACACTTCACTGTCATTATCAAAATCCCCCATATTCTTGCAATAAACTCTTACTTTTGTGTTTCACACACAAACTTAAAAGCTGTTTTGCTAAACAGGCCAGTTTTCACGGGCAAAGGTGTGCAAGGGAAGTGTGAATAAACAGTTTTACAGTTTTGGATTCAATGAGCCTGAAGTCCAGGGGGTTCTTTGAGGACTATGGCAACTTGAAGAGCGTAAGAGAAGTTTAAACACAAGAAAAAGAATGAAAAGTTGGGAGCAGAGCTGTATGTAATAATGGGATCATGGAATGGTTTGGAAGGGACCTTAAAGATCATCCAGTTCCAATCCCCTGCCATGGGCAGGGACACCTCCCACTAGAACAGGTTGCTCAGAGCCCCATCCAACACCTGAACACTTAACAGGATGTACCATCCACAACTTCTGTGGGACACCTGTGGCAGTAATGGAGAGGCTTCGCTGAATATCAGGATAGAAATAAGCAAGCTTTGAGGGGAATATATTAAAAAGTTGGTGCCACTCTGTCTTGTTGGAACCCAGAATGCAGAGAATAGTTCTCTGCATGTTTTGAAGGATCCAAACCCTCTGACAAACACTGCTTTTAACCTTTGGCCATGGAAAGGGCTCCCCAGGCTCTGGGATCAAACTGGACTTTCAAGAACGTAAATTAGATACCAGCAGAATATGTAATTTATCACAGGGGGAGAAATTTAGATTTTTAGGTTTTCTAGCATGGTAAGGAGATGAAGACAAGCTGGAGGATCCTTGTGGGTTTCAGGCTTCTTCCTCCTTCTCCATCTCCTGCACATTCTGCAGTGTTGGGGACACAGGACCATTGGGCACAATTTGCCACAGTGCAGTGTTATGTGAATAGAGATTTAATTAGTTATTGGTAGAAAAATAGAAATAATATCCATTCTTGGTGAGCATTGGGTGAATTGTCTTGAAGAGAACCTTGATTCTGGGTGTTGGAGGCTTTTTGGTGCCTTTTCTCCCTCATCCCTCTCCCTCAAGCTGGTGTAAAGCTTGGTGTGCAGAAATTGCTGATCAGAAAATAACAAACAACCTGGAGAGTGAGAACAACCAAGAATCCAGTTTGCCTTTTTATTTAACATGGACGTTTGAAAAAGGCCTCCCCTACCAGGGGAGAGACTTGTGGAAGAACTGCCACACATCTTACTTAACTAATGCCCTAAATTTACAACATACATAATAAGTACACAGTGCTGCCTTTAAAAAACTCAGGGCTTAAAATAATGGACTTTTGAAGGAGGCGTTTAGGTGGAGGGAAGATGGAGTTGACAAACGATGAGAAGACCCTGAGCTAAGGGCCTTTGAGGTCGGATATTCAGAAAAGAAAGCGAAAATAACTTTTAAAGGAATTCGGGCAAAAACCCAGAAAGTGCTGAAAGGGCTCCAGGAGTTGGAGAAAACCCCTTGGGCTCCACCTGGCGAGGAAAGAGCGAGGAGCAGGGATTGGGGACAGGGATTTGTGTCTCTTCCCCATCCGCATCCCAGCGCAGCAACAGCTCTAAGAATGACCCGAATCCCTCAAACCATCAGCAGCTTCAGCTTCGTGCTTTCTCTGCTCCCTTCTGCCCCATACTGAACGGAAAAGTTGAAGCAGGAATATCTGTGATTCGGGAATAAGCAGGGAAAAATTTTTTAAAAAATCACCTCGGAGCTAAATTTGGCTGCCTCCCCCTCCTGCCAGGGTCAGATGGGATCTACAGCAGCTCTGCTTCCCCCGCAAAGCCACAGCCAGAAGGTGGAATTGAGAGTCACAGGAGGAATTTGGATGGATAGAATTTATCAGCTTTGAAGCTCGTCTTAACAGGATTTAAAAAGACACACGGAATAGGTTGAAAGAATTAATCGTTTATTTTACGCAGCATAAAATCTGATTTTTTAACATAGTGTTTATCTGAAAATGGCAAGACCTGAAAGTACAAAGTATCAATTTTTGGAAAATTGAGTAAAGAGGCTTGACAGTAAGTGGGATAGAGATCCTAACATAACCTGAAGATTGAATTAGAAAGACTGTACCCCTTTTCTCAAAGTTTTGATCTCATTTTCTTTTCAGTTAATGTTAAAAAAATTGTCTAATTAAAAAAAAAAAAAAAAACAAACCAACAAACCAAGCCAAACCAACAGGTAAAGAAATGCCTCTATAAGTTGGAATAATTTCCTTAAAGGTGAAAGCCTTTCCACACTTCCTGAAAAACTATCATGTAACAGTTATTGTAGTGTTAAAAGCCTTAAAAGAACTCTGCATCTCCATATAAAATTTGCAATAAAAAAATGTGAACTGCCTGTTTCAGGTAAGTCTTAAACACTGAACTTTGTATAGTTTATGCACACACAGGGTATTGGCTACCAAAGTAATTTTTTCCCAGCACATATTGCAGTAATCCACACCTTTGTGCTATCAAGAAATTGCTAGTTGTCTTTTTATTACCTCTAAACATTCTTAACTCCTTTTTTTTTTTTAAACCATAGAATTTCCCAAAGGACAACCATGCTGCAAATACAGCCGCTTAAACATTCAGCTCTATAATCCCTCTCTGAAAGCACAGGAATAAACATGCCCTTGGCAGGTTTGACTTGGCCCTGTGAAAATTTCCCTCATCAGAGGGGGACGGGAATGAGAGGATTGGTACAAACAATATCCTTGATTCGAGTGTTTTGCCTAAATACACATTGCTGTAAAATCAGAGCAAACTCAGTTGCTCAGCTGGAATCGTTTTTAGGACAAAAAATATCTTGGATGGAGCTCTCACAGCTCCTTGTGGTCCTCCTCTCCACCCCTTTTTGGGGTATTTCCCAAGACAAAAAGGAGAATATACAGGACCAGGGCGTATTTCCAAGCAGGATGTGAAAGAACTCTAGGGAATGCAGTCAAATACACAAAAAAGTTCTTGGCACACAGTAAAATTCAGGGATCATTGGCACAGGTAATATTAAGGCTCCAATTCTTCTCCTAATGGCACTGAAAGTATTTTCAACCTACAGTTAATTTTTAAAGCGTTAAGGAACCACTTTAAAACAGGTCTGTAAATGGTAAACAAGAAAAACATATCTTTTGCTAGAAAGCTGCAGTTGGAAAATGGAGATCTTGATCTTTTAGCAACTTTTTTGGGGAGGGAGTGAGAAGGGATGAACGGCCTAGAAGACAAACCAAAAAAATCAGATTTACAGCAAGCAAATTAGTAGGACAGCAACTATACTACAATATATTTATTTTAAATTATTATTACCAAATAAAATGTAAGAGAAAAAAAAAAAAAAAAAAAAAGGAAGAGAACACTTATTGAGGGCTACTTATTTTTAAATCCTAAAAATTACTTTTTGTATTTTACTTTTTGGCTAGCTCCAAAGAAATTCTGTGTGTGCTTTCACAGTCTAAACTCAAATTCCCAGTGTTTCAAGACTACCTGACCACAAAGATCCAGCCAAATACCAACCATTCTTATATTACTACTGCGCAGTCATTGATGTCAGCGTGTTTTATGAGTTCCTGTCCTGCTGCTTACAAATGGCACTGCTGGGGGTGAGAAACAGCATTAGTGTGCACTGCTACGTGGAGAGGGGAATTCAGCAGCTGAGCAATGATCCTACCTAAAGATGATCATGCCTCCTGTTCACCTGGGGAATGGAAAATTCCCAGTAGCACCAAAAGGCACCTCGGAGTGCTGGTTTCCCAAATATTCAGGCAAGTGGACCCTTGCCAAAGGAGATGGGGGCTGCTGGATGTGGCACCTACAGCAGCTTCTCAGCAGCTGCTGTCTCTCTGTGGCTTTTGTGTTTTGGATCCATCTCAGCCAGGAGTTTGAGATGTGTTTGAAGCCAAGTATTTCTGCCAGCATTCCCAAAGAGCCATAACCAGGATGCTGGATTACTCACAAATGTGGATTAGCATCAAAATTAAGCGTCAAAAGCCAGCAAATCTAACTGGCTCAGAAGATTGCTGGTATCCCATTACCAACCTCTCTTCACTTCTCTCAACAGCAGCAAGGATTTCAACAGCCAGAAATGAACAAATTATCTATCAGAGGGTCAAGTCTGACAGGAACTAATGCCTTGGTAGAAAGTACAGCCTTTTCTGAAAAGTATCAATCTGTTATGCCCTTGCAATTTTTGATGAAGCTAAAGGCATCCTTTTTATTTCTGTAATTCCCTTTAATTGCACCTCCATAGGTCACTGTACCAACACCCTTCATTACACTGCTCATATTGCTGTTTATATTTGTGTCTGAGATGAGGATATGACAACAAACACCAGCTCAGTTGTTGGAAACCCCTTTGGAAATCAAAGAAACTTCCAGCAGCACAATTGTTTTGTAGCACTGGAAAATTTAAGGATCACTCTCACTGTCTCTGGAAATGTGCAGTGCTATTCAACTCTCACAAGCCTTTTAATATTTAAAAGGAAAAGCTTGGCAGTCAAATGGCTCATCCTTCAGTAAGACAAGGCAGCCAATACACAAAAAGGAATTGAATTGGGTTCTCTTAGGTTGGCTTATCGCTGAAACATTTTACAGCTCTTGAGCACAGGAGATACCAAAACCCCTTGATACTTTACATTTTGGTCGATTCAACATGCACATCCTAAACACACACTTTAAAAACGGAACAATCCCCTCCACCTAACTTCTTCTACAGCACCTAAGCCTTATTAAAATGCTTCATCTATTTCCCTCCCTAAATACTCAGCATTTAAATTGCACCCCAAACCCCATGATAATACTCTTAAAACTTGCGAAGGCAGTGGGATGGAATTAAGCTGTTGCCGGGGTTGGGCTCAGGTTTAGCCACTGGAACTCAAACCACACCCCTTCAAACCCCTGGCGATTGCACCGACGGTATCAAATTACCTGCGAGGCTGCAGCCAGGGGAACGCAGCTTTCTGACTTTCCTGGGATGTGGTATTACATTCCCGTCAGAGAGCTGGGTCAGCAAGAAATATCGGTATTTCTTACGAGGGATGGTGTGGAGTGCTGTGATTTGGAGCATCCCCTCTTCCATAAGAAATAAAGAATATTTTCCAGCATCATCTTTACTCAATGCTCTGGATTTTTTCATTCTTTTTTAATTTTTTTTTTCCTTAAGGTGTGGTTTATCCTTACACCTGAAACTGGTTGACAGGAGCATAACATATCTCACAACATTTATATTTTTAGAAATATATCAGGGAAAGAGATCACTGTGAGTTACTGAGTGACTGCACTTGGTTACAGTGCAGTCTATCACTGTGTTTCATCTTCCATACAAAACTGCTCCAGAGCATTGTTTTTCTTTATGTGTTGTAAGTTAAAAATGAACCCTCAAGGGTTTCCATTGCTCTCCTTGTTGCCAGAGCAACAAAGCAATGCTCACCTGAATTTCTGCCAGTGTTAAGTATCAATTTACAAGCCCAGATGAAGTTTGTGCTGCTCGCAGGTGTCACTCTCAGCATTTTTACTACGAGCCACATTTTTAGTGTGAAGGAATGCCAGGAGAACTCCAGGATGTATCAGTATTTCATTTGTGTTACTTGTTATTGCTCCTCTTCAAGTGTTTCCCTTAAAATATCTTGACCAACGACATTCAAAGGGAAAGGGTAATACTTAAATCTTTTATATGAAATCCAGTGCACTAAGAAGACTTTGTTCACCAGCTCAGAAGAAATCTCATTAAAAAGCCTACTCAGAACCTTTCCCAATCAATTCCTTCCTAAAACCCTTTGTGGTGAGGAGACAGGAGGTTCTGAGGTGAGGGGAGCAGTGATGAAACTTTTTAAGAGCATATGAGTTGTCTTTACTTTCTGAATTGAAAGAGGGTTTATTGTTTAACACTGTCCATCCAAAATTCATACTGTGTTTCTGTTTGAAACAAGTGACAGAAGCATAACTTCTACTGCCATACTGTAGAAAAAAAAAGAATGAATACAACTCTGAAGTCATTTGTTATGTGTAAAACCAAACCCAGCAGGATGATATGGAACTCTTAATTAAAAGATATTAAGAGAGATATGGAAAATAGAACACTGAGAAAACAGCTAAGCTCTATGGCTTACATGATTCACAATTTTTCTCCTCTTAAAAACTCAGAGGCAGAGGAAGTAGGAGACTAACACAAAATTCCCTCCTGTTTCCAACTCCAAATTCCACGAGAAATCATTTTCAGACGTTGGATCACAGCATCAATTATTTTACTCTATGGAGCCAAGCAATCTGAAAGTGCAAGAATTGAAAAGAAAACCACAGGCACTTCCAGTTATGACGTGAAAGACACAAGTTAGTTAAAAAAAACCCAAACCCACAGTGTTTTATTTTCACACACATGACGTGCACCTCTGTAAATGCACCATTCCTGAAAAAAAAAAAAAAAATCTTTCCTTATTCCATGCAGAGTCACAGGCAGAGGCAGTGTGAATCACAGAGCTATATGAAGGGATCTGGGGCAGAAAATTGTCTAGGCAAGAGATTGGGAAATTCAGAGCTAAGCTTTTTTTTTTTTTTCCCCACAGATATGCAAACTGCTCTGCTATCAAAATGCAAAGAAGTACTTTTTTCCTTTTTTTATGCATAAAAAACCCCTCAGCCTTGCACTGTTTATCATTCCAATCCAAACACTTAGGCCAGCGTTACAGAGAAGCCTACAACCAGAGAAAAGAAAAACTGCCCTACCTGCAAAGAAAACACCTCGTTCTGACCTCAGCATGACAATCTGCACTTGCAGAATGGAAACCTGGTCAAACACATCCTCCCCTGCTCTCCCCCACTATTGTTCTCAGTCCCACCTCGGGTTTGTTTTCAGCCAGGGCAGGACACACACATTTTTCATTTGATTGATGCCAAACTGAACACCTCGGGCTGAAAAACAAGCCAGCATAAAGACTTTCACTTTGCAGCCTGTCCATGAAGACAGGTACTTCTCCTTTGAATTTCTAGGTTGCTGAGCTCAGCCAAATTAAAACAAAAAAGTTGTCTTTCTTATTTGGTTTTCTTTTTGTTACACGCTCTCTAGAAATACAGCAGAACACAGACATTGCTTTCTTGTCTCTCCATACATATGCAGGTCAGCTCTTTCTAAATATCAAATTCAGAAAAAAACAAAACCCCACACGAGGGAGGGGAAACTGAAAGGTTTGTTTCATTTTTTTTTCTTTTTTTTTTTTTTTTTGCACTGAAGTGGAAAGTCATGTAGTATTAATTTTTAGAAAATCCAAAAAAATTCAACGCCAAGTAGTTCCATTTGGTTGTATGGAGCATCTTTGTGCTTCAAGACCAGTTCTAATCCACACACTCACCAGTGGTAGCATCCTTATAAATTAAGAGAGGTAGTCTTGTTTTACTCTAAGGCTGAACAAGTTTGTTTCCCAACCTTGATCTATTTTATACAGATCTCAGGGAGGGTGACCCTCTCAAGTGGCAGCAGTGATCTTGAGGGAAAGAAATCACAAACCAATATTTCTTCTTGATCTCCCTCACTTTTTCTCTGCTGATTAAGTCTGACTTTTCTCCCTCCCCCAAACCATAAGCACAGTTTCAAAATAAACTGATGTAAACAGAAAGCAGTATTCATTTAATGCAATTAATAAGAAAGATTATTAATATTTTTTCTCTTTTTCTACAGTCAAGGCTCGATTAGTTAGAAAATACTGACAGCTCCTTTTTTTGGTTTTTTGTGAAAGAGATGGGCTATTTTGTTCAGACAGTGGAAGAACATCATGGTGTGGTTTTTTATCTTTTTTTTTTTTAAACTTTTAGTTTGTTTTTTTTTTAAAGAAGGTACTGTAGAGAGCATAAAGGCTCATTGTACTGCAGTAGCAAATCCAGTACCATAGCACTTCAGAGGTGGCTAACAGTGCTTTGGTTCAGAACCGGTGTTAGAAAATAAAGCTATAAAAGTCACGATGCAGGATATTTGGTGGGATTCTCAACAGCATTTTGTAGGAACGTAGAAAGGACTGAGGAGGCATTGGCTTCTTCCCCTTGGCAGAGGCTCTTTGCCCTTGGTCCCGTTTTTAAGTCTGTTTTGGGGATCCAGCCTCTCATTTCCACCGGTGGCGCACGAGGGAGGACTCGTCGTTGACCACGTCGTTGTCCGTGTAGCGGTGCTGGCAGCGGGGTGGGATGAGCAGCAGGATGATCAGCACCAGCAGGATGACCCCACACAGGCTCATCAGGGCATAGGAGGCAATCCAGAGCACGGGCTCGTGGAAGGAGACGCTGGAGACGCAGTTGCTGGCGACGTCTGCGGTGGTGAAAGGGCCCTCGATCTCGGAGACGGGAGAGCCGTCGGCTTCTGGGGAGATACAGAAAGGAAAGGATCAGGGAGTTACAGAAAGGAAAGGATCAGGTCTACAGGCACCACTTACAAAGTACTTGTGCATCCCTCTCCCTCGGTCATCATGCATCTCGGCACACTCGTGTTTTACCGCATTTCTCGTTGCAGTAAAAATGCAAGAATCCCATGTTTATAAAAAGGGACTCTGCAGCGTAAGGAGACTGCGGCCCTCCCACACCTCCACAGGCTGTCCAGGATAGGGAATGATGCCTTAGGTTTTAGCTATTATATTTTTTAGACTCTGTGCTGTTTTGGTGAGTAGTTTTAGGTTTCATATTCAGTGCTACTGAGCTCTCTTCCCATTGTAGATAGACAAAACAATTCCTTCTCTAGTTTGGGACCAAGGACAACTTTCTGGCCCAAGAATGAAAACAAAGGTGAAGTGAGAAGGAAAAACAAGGAGGATGGAGATTCATAACCTGAAGCTATGGTTGGACAATTGATTGTAATATGCCAATGGACCAGAACTTATAAAAATGTGAGACCTCGTGACCTGGTGTCCATTTTGTGACCACTTTGGGGCATCTTGGGTGTGGTTCAGCAGGGCTCTTGCATGGCCCAAGAGTACCCATTGAGATCTTTTAATAAATCCCTACTTTATCCTTTTGCCCTGTCTAGTCTCTGTTCCAGGTCAGCCTCCAGAAGGCATCAAGAGAACAGGCATTTCAATCAAAGCCCAAACCACTGGATCACTTTTTTGCCTCAGCACTGATCTTCCCATTTCCAAAAATATCCTACAACATCCACCCTGCTGTAGGGCAGGGCCTGGGCAGTTTTTTGCTTGTTTCTGGCATTTCCAACAAGTGGAAAAGCACCTCAGGTGATTCTTTGATCTTCTGTGTTTTCTGTCTTCTCAGAGACGAGCAGGAAGGTTCATCAGCTTTACAGATACCTTAAAAGACTTCATCCTAAACACAAAGCACAGTGTGGAAAGCAGCCCAGACACTCTTGTGGATGAAAATCCAGAAGGAAGGAGAGGTAAGGCAGAAGAACTATGTGACAGTTGTCCATGAAAGGGGAGTAGAGGAGAAGAAGGTCAATGTCAGGAGTGAGGAACAGGGACATGGTTGTTGGGCTGGGAGAACTAACCCAGCAACTCAGAAAATGATGACAAGAAGCAGTCGTAATTCCATTCTCTAGTCAGCCACTTCCATGACACATCTGAGTATTTTCTCATGAAGGCCTCAGTTCCAACTGTCCTGCTTGATTTCTCACACATTTTACATGCAGGCACACTCGTGCCCGATTGGAAGTGATCTCATCTACTAAAACCTAAAAATTTTCACATATCTTAGTCACAACTGCTGAAACCACATTTAAGGAGATTACCATAAACTACCTCCTTGGAAGGAAGAAGGGAGCCTGGATTTTGCAAAGGTGGACTTAAAGGCTCTTTAAAAAATGCAAAATAGGTTGGTTGCTTTATCTTCATAGATTTTGGGTCGTCATTCAGTACCTGGCCTCATAAGACCTCGTATTATTTAAAGATTTAGGTTTTGTTAGACTTCATTCAACTTAACTGTGGGCTGGTGTTGAAAGGGACAATCCTGCACCCTCACTCCTGTCCCTCACAGCCCCTTTCATGTTGGCGGAGGGGATGGGAGGCTGCAACTCGCAGATCAGATGGGAAACCAACCTTCACAACAAACAAAATGCCCAAACAAGGAATTTTCTGTGGAATCACTCATCTGAACCAACCCCTTCTCCACCCCTAAGTGTGGGAAGACTCCTTCAGCAGGAATATGCTGTGAGAGTGAACTGGGGGAACCTGAGGCTGCACCCACGAGGAGACCCTGGCACAAAACACCCACTCCCCAAACTCACTAGATGGTAAAATTCTGTCTAGAAGGTCTGTGGCAGAAATCCTTTTTGTCCAGAGCCCCAGGAATGCACTTTGTCTGCCCTGCAATTATTTCTTCTGGACATCTCACCCCCTCACACCACTGGTTTGTCTCTATGAAGTTCTGCAGCAACACCAAACTCAACCACACTTAACACCAATTTGAAATGCAAGGCCTGAGTATCATTACTTAGTTGCATTTTGAAGAAGTGCAGGGAGAAGAAAAAGCAGTACAATTTTCCACCTTGGAAATAGCTTTGAAAATAAACAGTCTCTAATTACTCATTATTTGGCTCGAGCACAATAATTACTCCTATTAAAGAAGACAACACAAAACTGTTGCCATAGTGGCTGACATTTTAAATTGCATTTTGAGAATGCTTGATAGCAGCACAGCCTCTGCTTTCTTCCCTCCAAAAGGGAAAAAAGTTTTCCCTCACACTCTTCCACCCCCAGAGAATTTGAAAGGAAATTTGCCTAAATTGTTCAAAGAAGCCCTTAACATAAACTAACAGTCACACACACTCAGCATATTATACATTAACTGAATTAGAGTATTTTGATGTATTATTTTAGAATATCTGGTGATACCTAAATACAGTACTTTTATAATCTTGAATAAATGAGATTTTCTTCATTGTTGATGATTGGACAGAACAAAAAGGTGCTTCTGAAAAAAATGCTATTTTCTAACATTTGTGTAGAACTCAACACACACTAGGTCACCCACTTGGGTGGTTACAAAGGCATGGAATTTGATCTAATTTGGATCTAATGATTCCAAACCTGGAATTAGATCAAATCCATCATAGAATTGTAAAGTACAGCTTGAAAGGGGGCCTGGAAGTCACCTAGACCAGGATCCTACTCACAGCAGGATTGTCAGCATCAATAGATCAGTTCTGCTGCAGATTGTTGCAGAACTGGTAAATGTTGCTTTTTGTTATGTAATTTCATTTTCACTTACCTTGGCTTGCATTCAGCTTAGGGCCTACCAAAACCCCCGATCTTTACTCACAGGGTTGTTTTTTTTTTTTTGCCTTATTTTTTCTTTGTTTGGAAAGGGACCTTAAAACCTATCTAGTTTAAACCCCTTGCCCTGGGCAGGGAAGTTTCCATTAGACCAGGTTGTTCAAATCCCCATCCAAACTGGCCTTGAACATTTCCAGGTTGCTTCACTAAAACCAACTCGTTGATCTGAACATCCTGTCTCAAGAAGGGACCTGATCCAAAAACCTGTCCTAGTCATCCTGTAAACACTGTGTTATCAACAGGCAACTCAAAATTATCTGTCTTAGTAAGTCTTAAAGGTCTTCATGCAATGAGGAAAAGGTAAATTTCCTGCTACCACAGAATAGCTTCCTGCAGCCATCTGACTTTCCTCATTCTTGGTACATCCTGGAGAATGAAAATAGTCCAAGGAGTAATGTGAGATAAACCAGTTCTCCTCTCTAGCCAAGTCTGAAAAGTAACCTGGAAGTTCAATGAAATTTAGGTTTTTAGTCCCGTTCCCATGATTTTTGTGTTCATCACATACAGCTCTAACACCTTACAAAAACACGGATTTAATTTAATGCTCACACCAAGAAAGCAAAGGTCACTGCAAAGCCACACCGAACGTCCTTTAACATTCCTCTGCTTCTGAAGATTCGAGCCACCAGTAATTCAGTTTAATTTATGCCCAGGAGCTCACTAGAAAGCTCCAAATAAATGCCATTAATACAGTTGCTAGGGAGGGCATCACAGGAAGCCAGTTAAGGCAGCTCAATCCCTCATCCTGCACCGAGGCTCACCACTTGCAGCCCTGGCTCTCTGATCAAAGTACTGTTAAATATGGAAACCACAAGCTGTGAAGAAGTGAAACTCAGCCTAACTGGCACAATCCAGTCATCAAATGTCATCTGCCCCCTGTGAGTGGAATCTGGCAACTCCGTGCATCTTGTCTCAGCCCCTCAGCCGATTCCTCAGGCAGCTGAGTTCCCGTGATGCTGGGTTAGATGTGTGCAGAAAACGTGGACAAGGAGACAAGGAGGAAATGTCTTGGAGCACTAGCTGGGTGTAATCACATATCCAAGCTCATGGAAATTCCAATGGCAGCTCTATTCAGCAAGCTCAGTTCTTCCTCTCTGGCAGAACTACATGAAGTGGTCAAACTGTGTTCGCAGGAAGCAATATTAACACCAAGGTGCTGCTATTATGGCTCCCTGAATATTTTTCTCAACAAAGAAAGGCTGTCAAAGCAGTTTTAATGCACAGCAGTGTCCCCTGCTGACCACACGCGTGCTCTGTCAGATGCTCCTTCCTCCCTCCACTGGTGGCTGCAGCAGGACAGGGACAGGAGGCAGCTCCACACCTGCTCCAGCTGCAGTCTGGAAGCACCAGGAAGAATGAAAGGCAGGGAAACCTGGCCTGCAGTATTTGTCCAGTCACACTCTCCTGCCAGATGCATTCAAAACGTGTCTTTCATCGCTGCATGGCACCTCACAGAAGTGTCCATGAAGCAACTCATATCAATACCCAGATTTTCTCTGGGAGCAAGCTCAAAGCTGACAAGTCTGAGCTTGTTAACAATAGAGAGATTGAAAAAAAAAATAAAAAATAAAAGCTTTAAAACTGCCCTAGAGCTACAATTCAGCCAGCCAGTATCTCTGTTTTTCCCCTCTGTGACTGCATCAAGCACTCCAATCCTAACTACCTTTACCTTCTCTAAGACCTTAAAGAACACTGCCAGTTCCAGCCCTCTTCTCATGCAAACTTCAGGTGAGACAATGTTTCTCAGGGCATAGACCATTCCTGTTTGGGACAGAGAACCTGAATATGGGTGCACATCTTTCCCCTCCTCTCCCACTTGGAGGTTCTTGTGATGTCAAAGCAATGTCTGAACAGCAAGGGGAGGAAACCCCAAAACTTTTGGGTTTTAGCTACCCTTGTTGAGAAAAAAGAAATCATGAAAGTTAACCAGCACAGTAAAATCAGCCAAAAACTGATGTGAGCTTTTTCACATCTCCTCAGCAGCCAGTTAATAAATTAATGGCTTTCTGCTTACCATGACGAAATTGTTTAGAATTAACACTATGAGTCTTGAGTCCTATTTTCACCTCAGCTCTTTCTTTGTGAATTTCCGAGGGGCTGAACAGGCTCAATTTACATGAAAAGTGTGAGTAAGGCACTTCACTGCACACTGCAAGAGCTGGTTGAAGAATCCATTTATGCACAAGTCTGAGCAGGAACCAGCCCAAAATGAAGTCATATTAAAAACAGGGACTCATCTGATGTAACTGTTGGGGAACTGCACACACAGACAGATGTCCCAGAAAGATCATCTCTGTGAGAGGGAAGAACTCAGCTCAGATATCCAGAGCTGAGGCTGATTCACTTCATACCAAAAGATGTTGCAATACGGTTCTGGTTTCTTTTTCCTTTTTTTTTTTTTTTTTTTTTTTTTTTTTTTTTGTCCTTTGAAATGTGAGCAGCTTGGAATTTCTTTAAAATACACTTTTCACACTGCAGGAGTAACCACACTTTCGGCTAACAGATAAGTGGCAAAGGTGTTTCTCTGAGTTTCCTCACTTAAATCCTGAGAAATTTTTTCTCTTACCTGCACAGGGACTCACTGCAAAGCCCACTCTCCTCTGGGCTCTGTCAAAGATGACATAAAATCCTTCCATGACTGTAGCACCAATGACCAGAGCGTTTGTGGAGGAGGAGATGCCGAATCGGTAGCACTGCAAATTATCTCCTATCACAAGGATGGGTTGAATATAAAGCTGTTAAAAATAAAATAAATAAAAAAAAATATGTAAAAAAGGAAAAAAAAAAAAAAAAAAAAAAAGGGAAGCCAGAGTGCAAAAAGCAACACATCACAGCAGGTAGAAGCTCAGACTTTTTCATTTTTATAGTTCAGGCATGCAAATTCCACTGGAAATAGAGAATGAACGGGGGCAAATAGATTTTTGTACATGATTTAAAACTGGTCAAAGCTAACAGGCAGGTAAGAGGTAAAGCTTGTGGATTCTAAAATAAATTTGAACACAGTCAGTCACTATATGCAGGTCAACAGCAAATTCTCAAGATTCTCACTTTTTACCATATTTTCCATGAAGGAAGGATAGGTGAGGAAGAGCTTGGGAGATGAACTCAAATTAGAGAATAATTTAGTTATTAAATGAATTATTAGGTTGGAGCTGATTCAGACAGCATTCAGTGTCAGCTTCAAGGTTCTAGATTTTAAAAAATCAAGTCACATTTCACCCCGTCTCCTCGGGGAAGATGAATGATTGCCAAGCTACATGATCAATACAGAAAAAGCTTATCATAAGGCTTTACTATATTTCAAGTTAAAATGGACTTAATAGGTTCATTCTTTCCTTTTCTCCTGCCTGTCCCTTGAGGTAAAAGAATGTATTAGCAACGTTAAAGGATACCAGCCTGTACTGCAACTTAAACTGGGAGGAGAAGCCAGGGAAGAGACACAAAAGTGGCACTTTATATTCTAAAAGTTGAAATGGAATATTAATAAAAGATAAACCAGGCGAGTTACAGAAACTGGTGAAGAGCTCACAAAGGGTCATTGCCAAGATTTTCATATTCAGAAGTAGTGCTCCGACTCAAAATGCCACGAGACAGAAATCAATTCTCTTCCCAAAACGAGATCAAAATGAGCAGACATTCTGTATTGACATCTGATGAGGCCAAAGCTCATGAAAACAAAACAAAAACTTGCCTTTTTTATTGTAAGAAATTGAAAAAAAATATTTCCCAACTAGATGGTCTGCACTGAAAAGGAAACTGTGCTTTGTGCTTTTCTTCTTTTGCTTTTAGGTTTGACAAGTTTGTTATTCTCCTTATTTAAAATCTGGTTTTTAAAATTTGATTGAAAAAGGTTTCCCTTGCATGCAATAAGCCAGTTCCCTATTACTGCGAAAAATAGCTCCTATTTTTTAAGAGCATGTGCTTTATAATAGTAAAAATAAATGCACAGATGAATAAATAAAGAAGGTTGAGACCTGTGGTAGGATAGAGAGCCGAAACGACCTACTGGAGTTTTCATCCCTCAGGTAAATGGAGAGTTTGGGAAATAAGGCCCAGGGTTTTTCAGATCTATCCCAGCATGCAAGCTGTGAACCGGTCCAGAAACCAGAAGAGAATTCTTGTATCTGTAAAACAAACCAACCAAACAAAATTGTACTTAGAGACATTTTGATAGGTTTTTGCGAATGATCACTACCACTATTTGATACTTCTTTCATTTCCATGGAGAAATTCAAGAACGCAAATCTGAGCTGCTTCTTTAAGGACTAAAGCAAAAACCCAAACAAAGGTGGGTCATAAACCCCTCATGACCTGGAGAAGGGGGAAGAGGCAAAAATAAGTTTAGCTCCCCCTTCCCTCCCCATTTTTGTCTCATTATTTCCTTTACTGCAGTGAACAGATGTGGCCTCCCTGAGCAATCACTTCCACAATGGGATTTTTGCTTCCCTCCCTCCTCTCTGACCAAACACCAATGTTTTGAAGCAGCATTTTACATTTTATAAAAAACACAAGGCAAAATACAAACCGTGTGAATATGTAATGAGATAATGAGGTCACCTCTCTTCCTCATGCACCTACAGCTTCTTACTCAGCTTCAGAGTTTTGAAGCCAAGGGCTAAGCCAAAAATCTCCTGGCAACTAAGGGAATCAAGCTTTGTTGTAATGGAAAGAAACACTTCCCTCTGTCTCTTTTGCGGCCCTGTCACTCCCTACTGGTACAACCTGACATGCTTTTGAAATAAAACTGATTAACAGTACTTTGTAACATATCCACGGAACTAACAAAACAAAAAGCAAATCCCTACAGAGCTTGTTTGGCTAAGGCAAACATCTTGCTCAGTGTTCCTGGTCCCTGAAGCTGACCTGCTGCCAGATCTGAGCAAAACCTTTCCTGGTTTTGCTGCATTACTTTGGTTCTTGTTCCCCCACGCAGCAGCAGTCAAGGGAGGGGCTTGATCTGAGGCTGCAGAGCCAAAACCTCCCATCTGGGAGAGATGGGAAAAAAGATGGCATCCAGCCTCTGCACCCTCCTCATTTGTATTTATCTGTGCTATCGATTATTTCATAAGCTCCAGCTCGTTCATTAAAATGTGGCATTTTACAGGTGACAGGCACTCAGCTCTCGCCCCACACCTGCCAAGGAAGTGTTTGTTAGGGTTGCACAGAGACTTCTCCACATTTCCAAGTGCTCTCCTTTGCTCTTGGGCCTCAACAAGCACAGACTCATGCGAGCAGGGAAATTTCCCACCACAAACAGTCCCCTCACTCTTAACTCTCAGTTCATGCAGAAGTGCATCCCTTGGCATGGGGCAGAACACTCTTCCCTCACTGCTGAGTCCCAGGCCAAACCTGCTGAGAAATAACAGCTCTCCTCTCTTTCCATTTTATCTTGAAGAGCAGATTCTGAGAAAAATTACAAGATATCACCCAGCCAGGTGAGGCCAAGCCTCTAAAGTGCTCTGTTTTAAGTGCCTGCTTTAATTTCTCAGAAAGAATGTTTTATGCATTGCATTCCTTCCCTTCCTTCTGCATGCTTGCAGCAATGCATGTGGGAGATCTGAGTGCATGATACCCAAAAGGCTATTAAAATAAAGATTTTAGGATTATCTGAGCCTTCCTTCATTCTACTTTTTAACTTAATATGGTATTACTGCTGTCCTGACTTCAGCTCAGTGAGGTGTAGTAGGTCCCCCCTTCCATGGCTCATCTCTGCCCATCTGCCATAATCACCACCCTTCAACACCAAACTGCATCACAACAGCTGCTCCCTGAAAGACTTCAGTCCAAATAATTTAAGTTTATAAACCCAACTGCACCACTAAATAGCAGAGAGCTCACAGCCTTGTTTTTTAACTGAGCTGAATAAAGAAATGTGTCACATACAGTTATCCCAGTATATCTGAGGGGGAAATAACATCTGGCTGTGGTGCTCATAACAAGCTATGAGGAGCAGGGACTTGTTAACTTGGCTCACCTGTGGTCAGAAAAGTGTGTCTGACCACAGCAGATGATGTTTTTTCAGTGGTACATCTCCTGCTAGAAGCACAGAGCCACAGTAGAGTTGCTGAAAATACCCATTTTCCTGACATTGCTCCTACACAGCTGGAATCCCATCCTTGCACCCTGTAACTACTTTCTTATTTAGCAGACTATCTCCTTTGTTTAGAGCTGTCAAAGTAAATTCTGGTGTGTGTGGTACAGCAGGAAGGACCTTGAGATTAAAAAGAGCTCAGAAGAAAGGCTACTTTATGCATTTTTAATAGGAACAGAAAAAAACCCAAACAAACAACATTAAGCAGAGTGATTCCCCTCTATACCTTATTGATCTTTCCTTGTCAGGTGGAAGGCCCCAGTTCAAATGTCCTGACCAACATCAGAGGGGAGTGTGGACCTCTGTGACCCACTTCTGAGGAGGATTCCTTATCCACAGGGTTACAAGAGCTCTTGGGGTGGCTTCTTTCAATTCTCCCCCCATGGACTGTAATTGTTCCAGTCAACACTTAAGTGTTGTGCAAAGAGAAGAACTCGTAACTGGTACATTTATTTCAGATACTGGACATCTGCAGGCAGTGAAGAACACTTCATGCCAAGTCTCTGCTCTCAATCAAGTAGGAAAAAGGATCTCAATCTTGAATTATCAGCACACAGGCAAACACTCTGTCTTTGGGGCAGCTGCTTACTGTGTTTCCTGTGATTTGCATCAACAACCACTCTCTGATTGTGAGTCCATGACAAAAATATCAAGTTTGTTCACACTGAAATAGTTGGTGTTTATTCTTCCTCTTTAACTTTCTTGGTGCTGTTCCTTGTATTGAACAGAAACTTATGAATAGTTTTTATTAACCAGAAAACGCTGCTTCAGCCACTCTACACACAGAGAACTCCACCATCCCCATGCCCTACTTCTAAAGCCCACTCTGTTTCCAAAGAAAGATGCTTTTGAACATAAATAATTCAATAATGAAGGTCAAAAGCAGCTTTATTGATATGAATAATCCTAATGAATGGCATTTATTCTAGACAGCTCTAAGAATTATACTGGGAAAGGAACTGCTTGCAGCAGCAGGTTCTCCTACTTTATAAACACTCTGTTTTGAATGAAAAGGCTGATTTTTGCACTCTTAATACTTTGAATCAGAGCAACAGGGATTATGTCCGTGTTTCTGAAATGCTTAGAATAAAATACTCAGTCTCTGCCCTATTTCTGATGCATTTCCATACACACACTTCTTGTCTGCACTTCTGGCCCCCCTTTTCCCTCCTCCCTTTTTTTTTTTTTTTTTTTTTTTTTTCACCTCTTCCTTTCCCTCAAAGGCCATCAGTCATTTCTCCCTTATTAACAGGGCTAGACCGGGGAAGGTTCTGCTCCCCTCAGGTGAAAATCCCACAAGTTGCAAGGCAGGCAGCAGAGATGACACTCCTTTCAAAGGCCCTGTGATCCTTCTACAGGAGTTTCACATTTTTGAGCAGGTTTCGTGGCATTTTCTTACCAGGGACGTGCGAGCTATTGCCTGCACCACAGCACTGAAGACTTTCTCTGGCAGTCGAAGGAGAGTGGTTCCACTGTCTACTATGGCTTTATCAGCATTGTACTGGGGAGGGGAGAAAAAAAAAAAAAAAAAAGGAGAGAAGTTGTAGTAGCTGTAGTTACTGTAATGCAGATCCCACTGTCTCCTAACCAGAACAAAGCTGCTCCTTTTTAGCAGCTGCCTTCCCAGAACTGCATGTCATACTTGTCAGCAGCTCTCTCCAGCTGACAGCTTCAATTTTCCAGTGAAATCTGAGAGCCAAAAAAAAAAAAAAAAAAAAAGAAAGCAAGATACCATCAGCCTAGACACATGAGTGGGTTTTTATCGGCACCGGTCAAGAAATTACTGTGTTACCACAGCTGGTGCAAATGGTCCCACTGCTGTAAAAAAGTGAAGTTTGGCTCCTCTCAGAGGGGGCAAAAGCAGTTTAATATTCATTAGAGAGGTGTTAAACAGCCTGATGCAGCTTCCAAGCCCTGAATCAAGATCTCTGCTAACAGAGTACAACTCTAGTTTAAACACAGCAGCCTGTTTTAATGGCTGGCATATCTAATATAAGGATAGCTGGAAAAAATTAGGCTTTACACATGTCTGTTCTGGCTCACAATGCCACACCTTTATCCCTTGACTGCTGAAAACCCCTAAACCACAAAATAATCAAGTACAAAGAAACTTGAAGTTTCAGTCTTGCTGCCTTACAACCTGCACAAAAAACCCCATCCACAGCAAACAGCTCTCTAATTACTAAAAGTTCAACCCTAAAATTAAGAGATTTCAGCAAACTTCAGATACAGTAAATGAGGTATAAACTTTTTAAAGGATAAATATTTTTTCATGAACTCCTTTTAAATTATGATTAACTGTGGGGGAAAAAAAAAAGGCAAGTAGCACTGGCAGCTATTTGCATTAACTACTTTTGCTGCCAGCTTAGGCAGAAGGATTAATATAACTGAACTGTGACATGTTTATGGCATAATCATAAGACACAGGGTGATATACAGCCTAAGCTACTTAGGAAGAGGTCAAACAGCAAGTGAATTTAAAATACACTGGTTTGGATGTTATCAAGTCACATGGAGTCCCTTTAGTGCAGTAACAAAAATAAAACCCACCAAAAAAGTAAGAAAAAGTAGCTCTGACAGTAACTTCCACATTTCTTTTTGGAAGAGCTGCTGTGGGGCTGCCATACAGGGCTGAGAGAGAAGCAAACAGGAAACCACTTGGAAATAAAGAGTGGAAAGAAATGCCAAGGTGTTTTAGAGTCCATTTTAACAGATTTCTACCACAAAATACACAATCACTGGCATCCTGGAATGCCACCCTTGGAAAAAAAAAAACCCAAAAAAAAAAAAAAAAAAAACAGTTAAAAGGGTTGATCTAAACCTGTGCAAAAATCTGGAGCAGTGGGATTGCTCAGACGGGGACTGAGCACCTGGTTTTGCCTTCCTGGCTCTCCTGGTTAATATTTACCAGTGCAAAGTGCACTTCTGGCAGCTCAGCACTTCTCCCAGCCCCGGCTGCCAGGCTCAGGGCCACAGCTGTGGTGGAGCTCTGGACACATTCCCAGCATTGAAGCAAGGGGACAGCTTTTCCCTGGCAAGGAAAGGAGCAGTCCCTGGTGAAGGCTGCGAAAAAAATGTTCCATTTCCTAGAAAACAGCAGAGAGGAGAGAGGGCACACAGCTCCTCGTTCCTAGAGTGAATCACACATCCTCTGCAAGCTCCTAACCGGCCAAACTTTAATTGTACTACTCCTGTTTTACTGCTCTTCCTCTGGATTTCTGTGGGAAGGTCTCCTTTGATCCAGGAAGGCTTGATCCTTCTGCATCAGGGAAAGCAACCCCTGGCTCAGAAAAGAGCAACAATTACAGGAAACTTTCCTGACACACCACTGAATTTTTCAGTGAGTTGTTTTCTGGCAACAGCATGTATAAAAGCACTGAAGAGCTCCCTTCAAAAACATGTTGACTGTTTTTTAAGGCAAGAAAGAAAAGCAAACATTTGTTTTAAAGGACCAGTGGTTTTGCTTTCCTAACAGCACAAGAGAAGCATTTAAACAGACCTTGTTTTGCTTTATTGACTTGAAAGATGCTGCGGCTCATTTTAAATAATTGATATGGCAATATGAATTCAATATTTTGCATGGAAATATAATATTTATGCATATGTAATTCTGTAATCATGAATTTCAGTTAATTTAGGTGAACTACAAAAACTTTAAACTTATCACGTCCCATTGATCTCCAACTAAGAGCATGAGAGTAAAATAAAATTAGGATGTCTAAAGAAATTGGGGCATAAAAAATACAGAACTAAAATCAAAACATGAACAGCAACAAGCAAGAGTAAGAGAGATAAAACACACACACACACACACATACAAAAGAAATGGCTTTGGAATAAAAATTGCAACAGCACAGTCTCATTAGACTGATCCAGATACAGCAGAACATTATTCCTAATAGAAACAGAAAGCTTATCCATCAGGAATAATAACTGCCAACCATAAGAGAGCAAAAACTGATTGCAAAAACATAAAATAAAGAAGGAAGCTCAGGATGAGAACTTCAGGAAGCAACCCAGGGTGACAGCTGTCCACTGCCATCATGAGTTGTGAGCTTAGACAGCTCCACAGGGGTCAATCCAAAATCTCCCATTTCCTTTGTTTGACCAGAAATACTTTAATTCAATTCTCAGGAGACTGCACATCTGCTTGCCAAGACAAAACTGACCAATTAGGGTTTTTTTTCCCTTAGCCAAAGTTGGATTTCATGGAGACAGGGACACAGAAGGGCCAATACCTCTCTGCAGTCCAGCTCGAGGTTCTGTCCCCCCACCTCCAGTTTGAGGATTTCAACCTGGTAGTACCACTCCTCTCTGATGGGTGTGTACCAGATATCCCCTGTGTACAGACTCGGCTCAATTCCACCCAGCACCTAAGGGAAAGGAGAAAAGAAGTCAAATACTTTAAAATCCCACAGGTTTAGTTCTGGGGCAAGTGCACACAAAAAGGGGGTATTGAATTGTAATGCTGAGGGGCATCAAAGTTTTAATTTAGCATCATTTGTTAGGATTTCACTGTCAAGTTCTCTGTCAATAACAGAGCAGTGTGAAACATCTAGACATTAAACAGATCGTGCTTCAGTCAAACAGAATTTCCACACTGGGCCAAATTATCAGCATTTTCACCTACAACCTCACACTGATTCTATTATGAAGACTCCACTGTTTAAATTTAAAACAGTATCTTCAGTGGTTAATTCTAGGCATTGTATATAAATGGGACAGAATAATAAACTTCCACATGAAAAATTTGCTTTATCAGATCTGAAAAGCTTTAATATTGTCCAAGAAGATTTCATTTTTTTTTTTACACACATCTGAAATGGTCTGCCATCCTGTCACTGCTATCACTACTAGCTTCCATCAAAACCTAGGCTGAGGATGGCTGGGAGATTTGTGGGCTCTCTGACTCTGAACTAAACCTAAGAAAGTTCTCTCTTGATCTTCAGTTATATGAGTAACATTTACAATATGTGAATTCTCCTCAAAGTAAGTATTTATGATCAGCTCCCGTGCTGAGATGTTTATTTCAGCATCATTTGGGAACAGTCATTCCACCTCCCAATTCCAGACAGATAATGGGCTAATTCACAGTCCCATGAAAGACGATGGAAAGACTTCCCAGAATAACAGCAAGCAAGAGATCTGATCTACAGATTTTTTCCTTTAATTATGTTGTTCACAAAAAAAAAAATAAAAAAGTCCCTTGATTCCTCTCCCCCTTTTCACATCATGTAAAAAAACAAAAAAATCACTGCAGCATTTTGATGAGATTGAACAAATTTATCAGCTGAATAAGGGACTGCTCAGTTTGAGAAATACAGCAGAATCTGCCCTGAGGAAACACCACAATGTTCATGTTTTTCTTTGTTAAAAGATGGAAAGTTTACTCAAACTTGAGAGAGAAACAAAAGAATTGAGAATGAAAATAAATAACACTCAATTTTTGCCTAAGGGCTTAGCTTTTCCTTAAAAAAAAAAAAAAAAAAATAGAAAGCATATTTAAAATACAAAAAATATATTGAAACACTAAATTTGGCAGAAGCAGGACAGTCAGAGAAAAGAGGGAGAGAGATGAACAAAGATACATCTTCCCTCTCCTATTGACAGATACCCACAAGACTACCTCCGTTGGTACCACTTCCAGAAACAGGGAGTCCAGCACCACACATCTGCAGGGAGAAAACGTTGGGGATCTTTGCCTGCCTCACGAGGGAGTCAAAGAAAGTCTCCACAGAACTCGAAGGCTTGAAGGTGTCGAAAAGCAAAACAAGCCAACAAACAAACAAACAAAAAAAGAATTGCAAGGCTCATTAGAAAGTTTCTGCACGGAAATCAGCAAATCATTCAAACAAGACCACTTTTCATGAGTAAACTGAATTTCTGACAACCAGCTGATTAAAGTTCTAGACATAATAAGTCATTAAACCCCCAATATCTGTCATTTTTCTGTTTCTGCTGTTTTTAAAAACATTTTTACTCTTGATAACTGTCAGTGCTGCTGCCACCAAATCCCTAAAACACAGGAGTAATTTTCAATTGCAGTTTCCAAACCCAAACACCAGTTTCAGGCAGAAATTCTCACCCACAATTTCCGTTTAGAAAATGCTTTGTGTTATTAGAACACTCAAACCTAATTTGTCTTTCACACCTTTCCATAGTTAAAAAGCAGAATTTTAAAGTCAAGATTTTTAGTTTTTTCAGCACTATTGAATTCTAATGAAGTTTGAGTTCAGTGGCACTAATTTCCTCTCTTTACTTGTAAAGAACTCCATATCCAAGCATGCTTTCTTCAGCTGGTTACTGGCCAGCAGGTTCTTCCTGACACTGCAGGTCTGTTTTCCTTTGCAGTCACTGGAGTGCTGCAACTTCCCTGTAATTCAGATTTGTGTGC
>CM031857.1:112703214-112718022 GCA_018697195.1 Certhia americana
CTCCTCTCCTCTCCTCTCCTCTCCTCTCCTCTCCTCGAACTCTCCTCTCCTCGAACTCTCCTCTCCTCGAACTCTCCTCTCCTCTCCTCTCCTTTCTCTTCTCCTTCCCCTTCCCCTTCCCTTACTCCATGAAGTCAATAAAAACAACTCTCATCAGCAATACTGAATTGTTTCTTCTCTCTGGGTAGAACTCACTTTGGGATGTGATGGTTGAAAAGGATGACTTTGTAGTTTTCCGATCACGTTTTCAGTTTTAGATTTTCAGATTATACGCTTTGGACTCTGAATTTCAGGTTTTAATTGAATCTTCTACCTGAGCTTCCTGCCTCCAGAGGAGCAGGATGTGCTTGCTCCTATGTTCCTGGAAATACTGTAGCTAATATTTGCTCTGGAATTATCCATCCTCACCTTTACTTGATGAATGGAGAATGTCCTAGAATGAACTGCCAAGGACTTTGCCTTGGACCAGTTTTAAGAAGTATCATCAGAACTCCAAAACTTCCCTCCACACACATCTCCCAACTACACTCTGGTACTACAAGCTCTGTAAAAGCTTATGCATTCCAGAGGAGCTAAAATCAGCATTTCCATCATCAGAAAAATCAAAATCCCCACGTGGGACTGTGGCACCAACACAACCCAACTTATTCTTTCTGGAACAAAGACAGAAGATCTGTAGGAAAGAGTGGCTGGAAGGGTGGAGTCTAATGCTGACAGATCACCTGCTGGCTTTATTTTAACAGATTCCTATTTACTGTCCTTGTGGAAGACAATCAGAGAGGAAGGGGGGGGTTTACCTTGGCTAAGGCATCATAGGCAAGCCCAAGGATCCCGTGCCATTTAACCCCTGGCAGGAAGAAGTTCTCTGACTCGAGGATGGTGGCAATGTTGATGGTGTAGCTGCCATAGAGTCCTTTGGGCATGGTGATGACATCTGTGCCCAGCACCCCAGTCCAGCTGCCTTGGCTGTACTTCACTGTGACCTCAATCCCCTCAGATCTGTATGTGCTTGACCTTTAGAAGGAAAGGACACGCTGATGCACAGGCTGTTCACTTACAATGCAAGACAACAGAATATATTTGAACTCAATGTTACCCAGAGAGGGAAAAAAGAAGAAAAAATAAGTAAATTAAGTATGCAAACTATGTATTCATGCTGCTTACAAAACCAGGAAAAAGCAGAAATCAAAAAAACCCCAAAACTCAAAGCCCCATTTTTATCCAGAAGCCATCAATAACTCAAATCTTCACAATGTGTTTTTAAAAAATTAAACAATCTAAGGTATTATATCACCTAGTGCAGTGTCCCTGACTCAGACTGGTCCATAGGAGCAACACTCTTTTAACTGGAGAAGGAATGTAGTAAATGGCACTAGAAAACATAAAGCTGCTGAATACAAATCTAAAATTTAAATGCCAAGCTAACTGAATAGCTGTAGACTAAGACCTCATTAATATTCCTAAAAGATCTGTTTTGGGTAAATTGGAATATTACTGTGAGTATCAGCAATAAGACAGAGGTTTCCCAAATCTGCAGTTTGGCCTATCTGTGAGGAATTAAGTAGAATTTGATATTATTAACAAATAATTCACTGACTTGGTGGAGGAAAGGAAGTAATTTTTTCTAGACCAAGGAAGCAAAGGCAAAGAGGCAGTTAAGTATGGCAAACAAAGGAAGAATTGAATCCTGTTTAAAAGGCTTAACAAAAACATTTGTAAAGGCCTCAATAGATTTTTCATTTTAAAGACCTGTAATCCATAAGTATTGTAATCATATCCCACCCACATCTTTATTGAAGAGCTACAAAAGTTCTAGATCCCCCCCAATTTATTTTGGATCTTCTCCTTGGCACACAGCTTCCCCTTCTGGAGAGACAGATGACCATGCTCAATTCATCTCAAGAGACTTTTTAGAAAGTTTTTTAGAACAGCTTTTTGGAAAGTAAATTAAAGGGGGAAAAAAGAAGGATAAAATAAATCTTTACATGTGTGTAGAGCAATAGAAAGTGCAAGGATTTATCAGGTGCAGATACTTTGATCAATCCAGCTTTAATCCAACAGCCACATGAAGTGGCTTCACAGGCCCTGTGAGCTCACCAGCATGAATTTGGGGTGATTTTAGTTATTATGAGGAACAACCTTCAGCTGGCAACATGGACAAGTCCCACAATTCAGTTTCCCCTGAGGGACACTTTGGCCATATGGACCATGGAACTGACTCTTCCTAGCTGAGGAAGGGAAGGAGGCCAGGCTCTAACCCTGAGCAGTTCTTGACACTCCCCAAGACCTAACCCTTCAAGGGTTAACATCCAAGGCAGCAGAAATACATGAGATAATATTTCAAAATGCAGGAGTTCCAGAGATACGGTTATTAGCTGCATCTGATCACTTCCACTGCTCCTGTGTGTAATTCTGCATTTGTGTGAGACTTACACAAAGGAACACCTCTGCCCAGGCAGGGTCCTGAGAACACCTCTGTGACACTGGAGGTGCATTTTATAAATTAAAATAGAGTCTGAATAATTAGAGGCATAAGGGAAACTGGGGGGCAGGAAATGAAAGGGAGAAGACAGGGTTCTTCATATAGGAAAATGTCTGGCTGAGCAGCAGAAGAGGAGACATCTGAAATCGGAGAGAAAATTGAGTGCTGGGAGAATAAAGCAAAGCAAATCTGCAAATACCAGCAGTGCATGACTAGAACTGCAGCTCTTCTTCCAGAAGCAGGAAGAGCCTGATGGATTGAGCTGTGGACCAGGACACAGAAAGACTGGATTCATTTTCCAGCACAGCTGGTGACCTTTCCTTTCCTCACCATTTGTGCCTCAGCTTCCCCACCTGTAGTAATGGGTATGAAGACACTCATCTCATTCGTGAAGTTCACAAACATCATATTGAAGAGAAGATTTTATTCCTTCCTTCAAGGACCAGAATTGGCAACATGGGAAGGGATCTTGCAGTAAATTCTGTTCTGCAAAAGCACTTCTTGCATTACCATTACCTTGCAGGTAATCAGCCACTGCTTTTTTTTTTATTTTTTCACCTTTCCACCTCACTAATCTAAAGGAAGAAAACTTTAGAGGTCAAAACTAGAGACTTGTAATTCGTGGGCTGAGTGTTTGAAAACTGTTTGCACAGAACAAAAAGAAAAATACAAACAAGCTGTTTTGGCTGTGATGAGAGAAGAAGAAATTCACCTCTTCCAGCATGACAAAGTGTATCTTAGCCAGAGGGAAGGAATAAGGTCTCCTAGATCATGGTGCTGTAGTAACCCTACTCCCTTCTCCCACTCTTTCCCTTTCCTCTTTTACTTCCAAAGCTCCACCAGAAAGCTGGTCCTCAAACCTCAAATGGATCTTGAGCCCCAGCTGAGCAAACCAGCAATGGGGTAATTTTCTGCTGCAGAGTTCATCCTCATTACCAGCACACAGCACAGAACAAAACACAACCAAAATCTTATTTCTCATGTCCCAATGCCTTTGCAGCAAGCTCAACGTGGCAACAGCAAATCCACCACATGCAGGAAGCCCTGTGTAACACCAACCTCACCAAAGAACTTTAAAACAAAGCAAACATGAAAACACAACAGAAACCACACAACCAGCTTTGCAGGATCACACTGCAAAAGCAGAAGTTTCTTTTGTTTGATGGTGTATAACTTATTGTACTACCTCAATTTATTGCCTATATTTCTCTTACCTCCCTATCTCTTGGAAAGATCAACTCCTGAGCAGCTTGCTTTTGAACCTTCAGATGGTGAGGCAGTAGTACTCTTTATTTATTTACTGAAATATAACTGAATACTGTTCCTGAATACTGAAAGCCCTGAGCAAGTCAGATTTACATACTGCTGCAGAGCCATCAGTGATCACTTGGGTTCAAGTGTAAAAATCCCTTTATATGTCTGTTTAAGTAGCTCTTTTATCATAAGTAGAGTACTCAACAAAACTGCTTGTTATTTTGAACAGCATGAGAAACAAACACCCTGATTTCTTTTCAGTTCAGGACAAATCAGGTCATTTTGCAAAACCTTATACATCGTGGTGACTTACAGAGAATGATTATCACAGCAAACTCAGAACGTCTCACAGCAAAGGTTTGTCAGAGCCACTCAAAAGCCCAAGTTGGGAAAGAGTACATGGTAACAGCTTCACTCACTTGGTACAGAAAGAGCCAGATAATTAAACAGCAGGATTATATCACATAGATTACATGATACACAACATCACTTAACAAGTCAGTTCTGGAATTGCTCCAGGAGGGCTCTGCCTGAAAAACACACTCACCATGTCTTTTGAAACAAAGATAATGCCTTTCCCATGCACCCCCCTCAATTTCAGTCAAAAAAGAATCATGCATTCAATTTCTGATTTTGATCATCTGAATAAAATTAAACTAAGAGTGTGGCACCAGGAAATTAAGACCCATCACTCTCTCCAACACAACATGAATATTCTAATAAGCACACATCTATAACTCATAACCCATTAATTTAACAAATTACTAATCTTTCTTTCCCCTTGTCTTCAACTTGCAGTTTAAGACGTCGGAAGCACTCCATGACAATATAGGGAAAAACTGCAGGAGTGATTACCAGATGAGAGGAAACTCCTTTATCTAATCTTAAGTGTTCCTCCTAGGAAGGAAGAAAAGTGCTCATAGGTTGTTTTTCTCATTTACACATGGGCAAAGGTCGCTCTTGGGTAATTTTACAGATCCAGCTGATGTGATATCAATGCCCCTGTTTACCATCCCTGCAAAGTCATGACAACCAAGTGTGCTGGTTTGGGCTGGGGACAGAGTTAATTTTCTTCACAGTAGCTAGCACAGGCTGTGTTTTGGATTTGTGCTGAAAACAAGAGTTGAAATATAGAGATGTTTTTGTTATTGCTGAGCAGCTCTTGCACAGAGCCAAGGCCTTTCCTCCCTCTCACCCCATCCCATTACTGCCAGGCTTGGTGTGCACGAGAATTTGGGAGGGGGCACAGCCAGGACAGCTGACCCCAACTGACCCCAGGGATAACCCACACCATGGTGTCATACTCAGCACATACAGCTGGGGAAAGAAGGGGGAAATGTTTGGGGTTATGGTGGGGGAGTGAGTGAGTGGCTGTGTGAGGCTGAGTTGCCACTGGGGTTTAAAACAAAATTCCAGGGGATGTGTTCTGACTGCTGGGAAAAGCCCATCCTAAGGCCAGTCTCAAAAAGAGACAAACAGCAGCACCCAAGGAAGTAGAGGTGGCTGGGCTTCACCTTCAGTCAGGTAAAGTCCCAAATAAAACCTCCTGGAGTCTCCAAGCACGTGAAGGACAGCCATGTAGTCACAGACACTCAACTCAGGAATTTCACAGGCACAACACACCTGACCAGTCCCACTGCCTTCTCCATCAAGACTGGATGCACAGATGAGGAGAACAGGGGTTGTAGCACATCATGGCTTCAGTCAGGCTTTGGACACCGCCTCCCATGGCATTCCCATTTGGAAGCAGAGGATGTGGGGCTGAACTAAGCAGCCACAGTGTGGGCAGAAGATGAGCTGCACCCCTGAGTCCTAAGGAGCCACTGACTTGTGACAAGCAGAGAGCCCCAGGGGTTGTGGG
Source organism: Certhia americana (assembly GCA_018697195.1). Classification (NCBI taxonomy): domain Eukaryota; kingdom Metazoa; phylum Chordata; class Aves; order Passeriformes; family Certhiidae; genus Certhia; species Certhia americana. The sequence continues at coordinate 112,708,812 of CM031857.1, forward strand.
TGGAGGGAAAACTCTTCCACAGCCTGGAGAAAAGGAGGCTCAGGAGAGGCTCTCTCACCCTTTACAAGTCCCTAGCAGGAGGGTGCAGCCAGGTGAGAGTCAGACTCTCCTCCTTTGCCACAGGACAATAGGATACAGCATCAAGCTATGTTAAGGAAGGCTCAGGCTGCACACCAGGTGGAATTTCAACACGGAAAGGGTTGTTAAACACTGGAACAGGCTGCCCAGGGAGGTGGTGGTGGACTCATCCCCCCTGGAGGCATCCAAGGAAGGCCTGGAGGTGGTGCTCAGTGCTCTGGGCTGGTGACAAGGTGGGGAGTGGTCACAGGTTGGACTTGAAGGTCTCGGAGGGCTCTTCCAACCTCAGTGATTCTGTGGTTCTGTGAAGGTTTTCACCAAGAACCTACATGAAGGACAGACTGCACACTCAGATCTGCCACATCAAAGGCAGCAGCTGACATGCTGTCACAGCCACGAGTTACATTTCTGAGGATCGGGTTGGACAACAGGAAATATTTCCTCCCCAGGAGACTGTGGCAGGGTGCTGGAACACTGCCTGGACAGAGCAAGGATTCCCCATGCTCAGAGGATTACAGGACTTGGCTGGGCTCAGCCACAGCTCACCTGCTCTGGTGACAGCCCCAGCTCATTTGGGATGTGTGCTAGGTGACCTACAGAGCTTTCTTGCAACCAACACTTTTTAAATATCAACCTGATTTCACTGGGGCCAGGATCCCTCCAATTCATTTATTTAAATGTAGTTAAAAGATTTAAAATGGAAGAAGCATGATGTACCCAGGAGTCTGCCAATGTTTGTATTCTGAGCACACTGCAGGACTCCATCAATGCAAACCAAACCAGAAACTGTTGCTGCAATTGCTCTGGACTGTAATGACTTGATTTTGAGTAATTTTACAAAACACCCTTAACTAACTCTTCAGGGCCTGGACTTCAAGGTTTCATTATTAACCTTATATTAAAGTTCTCAAAACACAGAGTCCACTGAGAGCACTGATCAGAGGCTGTAACCTTCATTTGATTTCAGTCTTCCTCCACACACAAGCTCTGCTGTTGCTGTTTCTAATGGTTCATGTTTCTGATGAGAGAGGCCTTGTCCTTTTAGTCTCAATAACATCAATTAAGAGACAAGGGAGAAAGAATGCTTTTAATTCTTGTAATTAAGTTTTCTCTAGCCACTGCCTATGAAAGGGGAGAGCTGGCTGGCATGGAAAACCCTGAAGTAATGCAGAAATAGCCATCAAGTGCAAATTCTGGATTTTCCAGACCTGTATCTTATCAGCATGATATGAAATACCTCCATTAACATCTACATATACAGCAGAACGTGAGGCTACTCTAGTAAGCAACATGGAAATAGTAAGATTTCCCTCCATTCCCAGTGAAATTTATTGAAAAAAAGTGTAAAACCCCATGTTAAAACACATATGAGGTAGTAAGAAGGGTGATACTCTCCAGTTTCCCAGCACTCTTAGTATTTATCCATATGCTTCTGCTGAAGATAGACACTGCATTTGGGAGAAGTTTACCTGAAATAATTGAAACTAGAGAAAGGCAGAAGGGAAGGAAGAAAAAGAGGAAGCGTAATTCAGACAGAAAAAGCTTGGCTGACATTAATGTCAGCTTATGCCAAACACAGCAAATTTAGTGCATAACAAACACCAGAACCACCAAGTTGTATTTTATAAATAACCAGATTCATCAGGCTCTGTCCAGATCACTGACTGATTGAGGCCTGTGGCCAAACTAAACAGCAAATTAGGTTTTGATTAAGTAATTTTGCTTCTGGATGAAATGTCAGGTAACTGATACAATTACTGGCTTTTAATTTTTTTTTGTTTTCAAACAAAAGCAAAGCATATTGAAACTTTTAATTCCTTGCAAGTCTATTCAGGTAAGAAATTGGGTGAAATTGGTGTGATTGTGCAAACGATTTTTACCCTGTAATCATCTTCTCTTTTCTCCTGTTCTAATTAGTGCTGCTGATGCTCACTCAGAGCTGAGCTGTGCTGCCATCAGAGGGGCTATTCATGGTGTCAGGCAGGATTTTACATCAGGCAAAGCCAGAATTCCCACCAGGCAACCAACACTCACTCCCATGGGATATTACAGGAGCCCCAGGAGTTGCCTTTTCATCCTGCCTTGCATGGAGGAGCCAGAATCCAAAAGACACCCCCCTAATTTCCACCATGGGTGAAGAACAGGTACTTACAGCTCGGGATTGAAGTAGGATGTGACATCAGGATCAGGCACACCTGCTACAGCAAAATTGCTGCTCCCAGTGTCAACCAGAATATTTAACTGCCAAAAAAAAAAAAAAAAAAAAGAAAAAAAAAAAAAAAAAGAAAAAAGAAAGGAGAGGTGATTTGCATATCCAATGAAACAAATGAACAAAAGAAAAATCACTGCGGTTTTTAAAACCACCTTCAGTTTTAAAATCATGGTGAGCATTGCCCTGAGAAATAAATTTAATGTCACTTTTGAGAAAGATAGGCTGTTGCAGCCTGTCCAGAACAGCTGATTATGCTGAAATGCTTTAAAATAGTCCTGTTCCTGGAAGGGGGAAAACCCGCCAAGCCCACATTTGCACAGCAGATGAATTCCTGATCATCTCAAATTTCTTTTTGGCCTAAGCCCACATTTGCATAGCAGATGAATTCCTGATCATCTCAAATTTCTTCTGGCCCAACCCATGAGTCTTGGCAACTTGTCCAGAACACAAGTTGCTGAATTATGGACTGCTTCAAGCACTGTTTGTCTTAGAGCTCGTGAGATTTCAAGGTAGGGGCTGAGTGCAGGTCTGGACAGAAATAAACAGAAGCACAAAGCTGCCTCGTGGATTGGAAAACACAGGGGCAATGCCCAGCTCATCCTGAGCAGCAGGATGACAACTTTCCACAGCCTTTACCACCTTTAAAAATGAGGATGGCAGATTTATTAACACTGTGATTGAAAGGTGGCCTAAGAGGGGAGCACTTGGTTGGTGAACTGGGAGGGTGACTTAGGCTGAAAATTGCCACGTGGACAAAATGGGACACCTCTTTCCCCATCTAGCACAGGTAACCAGGCTGGTCCATCACAGCTGCACAATGGCAAAGCTGAAGGAAACTGCAGCCACATGCAGGATCACTTTTTTCAGAGAAACCTGGAAACTACATTAGGTACAGAGTCATTGAATGAGAAGTTAAGTCAGTCAGAAACTCTACTTCTAGCAAAAGCAATGGTCACACTTTTCCCCTGCTCTTGGCTGGATGCCGCCCAGGCCTCCCTGGCAAAGCCACAGGGGCTGTGATGCAAATCACATCAGGTTCCTTACCTACAGATACCAAGAAAAAATAGCAATCTGCCATATCAGACAGCCACTCTAATGCATATGGCAGGAGCAGATACCAGAAAAGGGTGATTCCCTCCTTTGCTGACAACACCATCTCAGATTGGCTTAAAACACCTGCACCCCAGAAAAAATACTAAAGAATTAAAAATTTTCCTGTAGGAGGCAGTGAGACATGAAGATTTGGTTGCCCATGGCTTAAATGAAGCTCAAACCAGCCCCTTTGACAGTCCCCATCACTCCTGAAGATGTGATGTAGCTTGGGATTTACAACGGGAACGGGAGGTGGGAAGGGCAAGAGAGAACGAGCAGGGAAATGAGTTGGATGTTGAGAAAGGAAGTGGGGAAAAAGGGCTGAGCTCAGAAATGAGTGTAAACACAAAGGAGGGCAAAGCATTTGAGAAAGATGTGCTGAATCCTCCTCTAAAAAGACTAAGCATAGACAAGAAGTGTCAATCAATGTTTAAAAACATCTTTGGTTTGCTCACAGAGGTGAAGGGAGGTGATGGTTACCCTTGTTTCCCCCTTTTAATATAGTATGGGACTGAGGAACTCTAAAATTTAAGTAAGAACACAAAACCAGCCAGTAATTTCTGAGAATCTCTTCTGAACTGCAGGCACATTCTGTCATTGGTATTCCCAGCCCTAATCTTGCAGAAATTTTAAGACTAAAAAGAAACAAACCAACAACCTTAGCCAAGTGCCTTGCTGCATCCCAGATTCTAGATTAAGCAGAGACAATACATTAAAATTTATTTTGCAGCCACATGAGCTAAACAGAGACATCTAAGAACAAAAGGACATCCACAAGTTCACTTGGTTCCACGAGCTGAGGCTTTAAAAGAAAATAAGAACCTCTGAGGCACTGCAATAAAATCCAAAGTTTGCTACATACTTCATTTCAATGATATCAAAAGCCTAACATTTTTTCATCTACCTAACAAAGTACGAAATATTCATTTCCCCCCTTTCTCTGGCATAGAAATCATCATATTAAAAATAAACAAAGAGCAGCTACAACGTGCACATGCATCTATCAGGACCGACAAAATTTGCCTCAAAGGGGTGCTGCAGGGCTTAAATTAATTAGCCTTTCCGAGGTAGTCTGTGATGCTTGAGTAATGGGTACTATGCATCAGCTGCATAAATACAGGTAGGTGTTGCCTTAGCCTCAGTGATATGCATGGCACCATACACAGAGGAGGACTTGGGGGGGAAAAAAACCAAACAAAACAACCAAAACCAAACAAAATCACTAAATATGACACATACGAAAGATATTTTACCCCCCGCACCTTAAATACAATATTATCCTCACGGAATTCATAAACCATCGAAAGAAAGGGCAAATTTACTGCCCACAGGACGGAGCAAATCAAGCTTTCCAGAAGAAAACAGATGTCCCCCACAAAGAGAGAGGGAGAGCACAAAGCTGGCTAACCGTGCAAGCTGCAGCCCACTCGGACACAGCAGTGCTCACATGACAGATGCTATTGAGGCTGACATTCTCCATCCACATGTTTGTGCGTAATGAGATGCAGGCGGCCAGGGCAGACACTGATTTATTGTAGTCCCCACAATAGCACCAGTGATTAGCAGCTCATTTTGGGGTGGGTATAACTTACTGAGTTCCCTTTCTCTCCTGGCTACCCTTCGGGTCTGTATTTTCTTCAGTGCCTTCACGTCTCATTAAGAGCCACTTTCATGTTCTTTCCACTGGAGCTTATTTTATCCCAGGGTGGTGCCTGCCGGGCTCTCAGAGCTGCTGGGGCAGCTTCAGGGAAGCTCTGGAGAGTCACAAGGTGGCCACTGAAGGAGACACTGCCCAGGGTTGTCCATCTTGTTCTGTCCTACTCAACCACAGAGCAGCCCTGCTGAGAAGGACTTGGGGGTGCTGGTGGGTAAAAGGTTGGAAATGTCAACTTGCAGCCCAGAATTGTGTCCTGAACTGCACCCAAAGCAGCGTGGACAGAGGTGAAATGGGGATTCTGTCCCTCTGTCCCACTCAGGTGAGCCCCCACCTGCAGAGCTGCCCCAGCCCTGGTCCCAGCGCAGGGAGGAGCTGGAGCTGCTGCAGAGAGCCCAGAGGAGGCAGCAGGATGAGCAGAGGATGGAGCAGCTCTGCTGGCAGGAAAGGCTGGCACAGCTGGCATTGTTCAGCTGCACAGGAGAAGCTTTGGGCTGAGCTCAGGGTGGCCATGCAGGGCCTGAAGGAGCCCCAGGAAAGGTGGAGAGAGACAATTCCCAAGGGATGCAGGGACAGGACACAGGGAATGGCTTCAAACTGACAGAGTGGGTTTAGATAAGATGTTAGTACTAAAACCAATGGAAAACTACTTTCCTTTTTCTTTTGGAAGAAGCAAAGCCTTTTTTTGGTGGTTTTTATTTTTTGTGGTTTCCAAGTTTAATTTCAGACCTACACAACAGATACTGAGAGCAAATGCAGTAAATTGTTTCCTCCCCCCAAAGGTCACCTTAACCACAGCGGTGGGACATGAAATCTGCACCTAGTAAAGTACCTGGAGATTATTTTGTTGTCTGCATTTCCTATATGCAAATAGTGTTGTTATTATTAACAGGAGGCTCATAAAGATCCCTATTTTACAGTAAGCAAGACAGGAACATCCACCTCTGCCATGACAAACTCGCAGAGGGAGTCTGACACTATCTATATGCCATTAATCTGTGGTTCCAAAAAAAACCAAATCCAAACTTGTTTACTGAAAGTCATGAACACCGAAAGCAGAAGCCTTGGAGGTCATGCATTTTACATTCTTTCTACTCTGAAGAGGCAGAGACACTAAAAAAATCCCCAGTCCTAATGATTTCCTTCAACTGGAAGTCAAACACCTTGTCAATACTTCAAGGATCCCTTAAACCTTCCAGTGCTTGATTTAGCACCAGCATCAAACAGCACTCACTGCACACTACACAGCTTCAATAATTTAACTTACCACTATGTCGTTAATATTTTTAAGCCTTTCATTGCTAAATATTGTTGTATTATTGTTGTATTATCAGAAAAAACCAAAAAACTTGCCTGTTCAGGTGTTATCTTTTTTTCACGCAGCAAAGCTGTGGCTGTCTGTGGTACAGGCACCTGCCCTGGTACAGCAGGTGATGTCAATATGATGACATCCACACTAGACTGGCTGTTATTCATGCCTCATTTAACTGCCTGGCGTAAAACAATTTGCAGTTATCCACCATGCATTCAGAAAGTGACTTCCTTCACATTTCCAAGGGAAAGTGAGAGCAGCAATCATTCATTTTTTTGTTGCATAGAGGTTGCTCGTACCCCTTAGCTGGGACAGAAGATGCCTCTGTTCTGGTACACAACCTGCTCAGACTTTAATAGCAGTTTCTCTTCCCTGTTTCAGTTTGAGGTTGGGAGGGGTTTTGGTAACTTTCAGAGAAAACAAACAAACCAAAAACCCAGAACAAATCCCACAGGCTGAAAGTGCTGAATTGATTCCTTTGAAGCAGCTGTCTGCATGATTTAGCATCCACAGACTTTTCCAGGTGTGGAATCCTAGGGCTTTGCCTGCAAACCTGTTGTTTTTGATGTGATTACCCAGGTCACCCACACTGAACTAGGGATACTCTTCTAAAAGAGTACTAAAAGGCTGGTCCACAGAAAAATCCAGTGTATTTTTTTTTCAAGTTCATGGGCCTGATCAATCCTTTTAGGTCAAGCAATGAAGTTCCACCACTGGACAGGCTAACTTTCTACAATTACTTGAGAGGAGGTTGGAGTGAGCTGGTGTCAGTCTTTTCTCCCAGATAGCACATTCTCAGGATGAGAGGGAATGGCCTCAAGCTGCACCAGGGGAGGTTAAGGCTGGATATGAGGGAAAAAAATTCCTCAGAAATTGTTGTAAAGCACTTGACCAGACTGACCAGGGAAGTGGAAATTCCATCATCCCTGGAACTGTTTAAAAAACACATGGATATGGCACTTGAGAACATAGTTTATTGGTGAACATGGTGGTGATGCTGGGTTGATGGTTGGACTAGATCTGAACTATTCCATGATTCTGTAAAGAAACCAGACTGCAAAAATGTATTTGTCTCTTCATTCCTCCTTCAGCTGAAGCATAGGGAGTGGGGAAAAAAAAGGAATAGGATTTGCACATATAGGGCCATAAATACAGTAAACAATCTCATTCAGCCTTTTTTTACTCTGGGGTTCAGTCATAACTTTAATAATTGATATTTTCCTTCACAAGGCAGCAGAGTAAAGAAGCTTCTCTGTAAGAATTCACAGAATCCCAGAATGGTTTGGGTTGAAAAGGACCACAAAGCCCATCCAGTGCCACCCCTGCCATGGGCAGGGACACCTCCCACTGTCCCAGGCTGCTCCAGCCCCAATGTCCAGCCTAGCCTGGGACATTCCCAGGGATCCAGGGGCAGCCACAGCTGCTCTGGCCACCCTGCCCACCCTCCTGAAGGAAGAATTTTTTTTCTGATATCTAATCTAATCCTATTCTCTTTTAGCAATGATCTCTCTTTTCATGATGAAAACTACAAGCCATCATGCCTCCTCTGGGATTTTAACTCGACCCAAGGGCACCCATTTCTTTTCCCTTTTCTCTTGTCCTCAGTAAAGAGCACAACCATTCCACACCAGCAACGTTCATGTGCCACTCAAAATCTTGTCCTGTTGTGCTTTCATGATTTCTCCCAAAGCACCCACTTAAAATAGGGCCTGTAATTCTACTCTGCTTGCTGGAGCATGTCACACAGTGAACTATGACAAAGTCAAAAAGTTTTTATCCCCATGCAGAGACCAGAAATAGGAATCATCCCATTACCTGCTCAGGAGCTGTTTCCACATATCACAATGTAGATGTATAAGTCCACCCCATCTCATCCCTGAGCTTGTACCATCTCTTAATTCTCTTTCTTATTTTGTCCCACACATAATAAACTCTCCAGAAAATAATCTGCTAGACACTACTTAAAAAAAAAATAAATAAAAAAAGGGTTCAAAGAAGTGGTGATTCTTGTTAGGGATTAGAAGCTAGAAATCATTTGGGTAACAGCTCTTCTTTTTCAAGCTAGTTAATAGATAGGAAAATTAGTTGGCAATTTAAATGCTGCCTCATTTAACACAATGATTCCTAATTACATTATCAGCCCATCTGGCAAGAATTGCTTACAACCATCACACAGAAAAGAAAACACCAGTGACTATATGCTATGTTTGCCCACAGTTATTACGTGTTATTATTGGCACTGACTGTCAGTCAGGTTATTTCAGCAATTTGTTTCTACAAATTAGTAATGTTACAATATACAGTGGCTTTTTAAGCACAGACATACTGTATGGTTTTTTCCTCCCCTGTGTGACTTAGAGTTAGCATTTACAGCCTACTTTCTAATAAAAAAAAAAGTATCAGAAGGCTAGGCTTTAATATAGATTCTTCATCTGTTCCTCTGAAGATGCAGAAATAAAATCAATTTTAAAAATGAGTTAAGAGAAATTTTTGGAAGCATTTCTAGATGTAGAGGACTGCAAAGTCAGACATAAACTTGAAAAGCCCCCACAAAGACAGATTTCTGCTTGCAGAATAATATGTACTTTGTTTAAAGGGTAAGACTAAAAACAAAAATAGGTAAATTTGTTGGACTGGCACACTGCCCAGGAAGACTGGGGCAGGGATGGACTCTCCCATTTCTCACTGCTCACAAGCAGTCCCTGCACTGGAGGAACATCTCACCCCAAATGATTCTCTGCAGCTTGGATGGAATTATACTTCACCCTGGAGGAGGAGGAGGAAGAGGAGGAGGAAGAAGGCAGACCCACATTTTACACCAGAAGTATCCCACATTAAGTCCAGGAGAAGTATCTCCAGTGTT
>CM031857.1:112718032-112824660 GCA_018697195.1 Certhia americana
CACCAGAAGTATCCCACATTAAGTCCAGGAGAAGTATCTCCAGTGTTACCCTGAGTGAGATCACCTCACCAGAGAAAACAGACCTCTCAGCTCCTTCCTCCAAAAAAACCCCTCCCATGGTCACAAGAAAGGTTCACCCATGCAGCCAAGATAAGAGAGGCATTGTGAGGAAAGTAAAAAAAAAAAAAAAAAAAAGAATGAGATTAATTTTCTAATGACGTTTGTTCAGCAGGTGGTGCCCACATTTTGCTGCAGCTCCAGGGATGCAAAGGAAGGTGATTTATTGCTGCACGAAGACATGGGCAAACCAGAAGGTCAGGTTTATCACCAAAGATAATTCCTGCTTTCACAACAGCAGGAGTCTGTCACAGAAACTGTGCTGTGTTTGTAGTCTGGGGAGTTAACAGGAGAACAAGTGGCAGCTGCAGACACAACTCTCCAGAGTGTTTGGCCTTTGCTGCCATTCCCCTCACTCCATTCCCAAATGGTGCCAGGACCTGGGATTTACATTTACTATATTCACATTCACTCTCTTCCCCAGCCACTTAAAACATCCATTCCCAAACCCTCTCACACCTCCCTGGGCCCAGCAGAAGACCAAGAGTTTTTCCCCCTCAATCTCTCCATGATCTGCACTGCTAGACTGGAAGGAATATTTCTTTTTTCCTGCCTGAAAAGCAGTAATCTCCTTCTTTGCCAGAAGATTACAAAGTACTATCTGGATTAGCCAATCTATCCGTGCTTAAGAGCACTGCATGCTTCTGTAGTGGAGATTTGTATAAAAAACACAAATGCTAAAATGACAGATTGCTCTGAAGTATAAACTTGCTAAACTAAATTGTGAGTTGAAATATGAGCATCTGACTGCGGGACTGATGAATAGTCATTTTGAAGAAAAATATTACAGGAAGTGCTTTATATATATTATCATTTTGACAATAAGGGAAGGCTATTATGGTTTAAAGACAAAAAAAATAGTCAGCCAATCAATCCTGGTAACAAAACAAAATATCTATTCTTCATTTCTACGCTCTCCTTCCTGCCAATGCCCTCGGTTCCCTAAACATTAGCATTCTTTCTGCACATGCCATCTCATGTGCTATCTTATTTTTCAGGCTGAAATTTATTTGCTGTGTCTAGATTTATCATACAACACATCCATCCTATTCATGCTATATGAACATGCTTTGCTGTTGAACATGAGCCATTACTTGCTTATCTTAGAGCTGTGTGAATCGTAGCAATTTTGTCTCATTGCCTTTTCAGAAAAGATTAACCTTTTTTTCCCTCTTTTTTATTACTTCCTCTCCCTCCCCCCCATAGAAGTCTGTCTCCCACCCCACACCCTATAGCAGAGAAAACCAGGTGTGTGAAGCAGTCCTGTAGTTCACATAAACCAGCTGCAGCTGAAGTCGTGCTCTGCTCTAAGCACTGAGGAAAATTTGGACTAATTAGAGAGTAACAACAATAATCTAGAGGTCTAGAAAATAAATCACATGTAAATAAGTGTTGAGAGGCTTTAAATGGCTTGAGAAGATGAAGGAAAAGTGTGATAGTCTTTTAAGAGATGAACAGGAGATCCCCAGGGGTCCAAACCTTTCAGAAGGAAGGGGTTGCATGGAAGACAAGAGGTGCCTTCCTCAGCCTTCCCCAGGGTAGCCACCACCACTGAGCCACAAGCAGAGTTAGTGCTTACTGAGAGCAGCAGAAATCCTCCCAAATTTGAGTGAGGAAAATCTGTGTATTTGCTGTACTTACACCACACATGTTCTTGAATGGAAAGATAATGAGTGCCTAGACAAACGGAGGATTATAAAAACCCCCACAACCACTCTGAAATTCAAGAACGAATGCGTGAGACATCAGCTATTTGCACTTAAGTGCACACAAAGCTCTTGTTAAATCCAAAAGCCTGTTTCCACCTGTTAGTAAAGGAACTAAATTAATCAATTTCCTGGGAATTACAGCACAGCACTGAGGAGACAGGGAGGCTGTAAGCCAAATGCCACTGGGAGCAACTCTCAGATTTAACTGCAAGCCTCAAGAGGAATCCCAGTGCCCACGCAGCCTTGGTTTACAGACAGGCTAAGCCTAAGCCCTGTCCTAAATTAGCTAGAGTCTCATCCAGAGCTCACCCCTCCCTCCCTGGAGAACAGGGTGACTTAAGGTGCTGGAGGGACAGCTATTAATTCAGTAATTCCATAGCTAAAAAGAGCTTAACTCTTGGAGATGTGCCTGTGAATGGCATCACCCGTTTCACAGGCTCCTTCTCAGGATAAAACTCTTTCTCACATGGAAACCACAGAATGTCCCCACCACAGGACAGTGCCCAGCAGGATTTTGAGATCTTTGGGACAATGGCCAGACACATCAGCTGGAGCTAAGGAGGACCTGAGGGGGTAGAGAGCTTCCAGCTCCACAGCAAACAGGGCATTGTCTGAGGTTAAATATCTGCTGTGGCTCTTCTGCTCACCAGCACTATTTAGGGCATGGTCTTTCTAAAAACTATAATCATGCCAAAGAATTTTAGAGGTTGGGCTTTTTTCAGTGAGTTAAAAAAAAAAAAAAAAAAAGGAGAAATCATGCTACTACATTACCTTTCAGAATACAATATTAAGGAGGGATTTTTCACTTTCTTTTTTTTTTTTTCCTTGGGTTAAGGAAATGAAATCAGTAAGCCTACATTAATGTATTATACCCAGTGAATGATTACAGTTAGAAGCTGCATTCAGTTCAGAATTTCAATTTTCCAGGGCTTTTGCTCTCCAAAATTAGCTTCCAATTTATTTTGTCAGGTCATTCTTTTCTTTTCCTCTATCGCTCATTAAACTCTGTGAAACTGCTGTCAAATAAAAAAAAAAAAAAAAGGCATTTTTTACTCTTCTTCTCTACCTAGTTTCAGAAGTGCTAGAGTACAATAAGAAAACAAAAAGAAAAAAGAAAAAAAAAAGCTTGTTTTGAAATGAAATCAACAACCCTCCAACTTCAGTAAGACCAAAACAGTTTTATAGATATGTACAGAGCCAAGCCATTCTAGGCAAATTCAAGGCGGCCTGAAGTGACTAATCTGTAAACCTTCCTCACCCTGTAGGTGAGTCACTGCCCATACCTATAGGAAATAACCACCTGGCTGTAAGTGCCACCTGGAAACAACAAAATTCAGCAATGGAATGGAGCCCATTCCTAATGTTCTTGAGTTGAGGCTAGGAGGCATCCCCAGCCTCATGAGCATTGCTATTTTTTTTGGTAATCTCCCTTCTGCCAAAGGCATCACAGTCCCCTTGTCCTTCAGCAGCAGGCAGAAACCCTGCAGGAGAGGTTCAGTCTCACTCCTGTATTCCCAACTTCTTTCAAAGGACTCCCTCACACCAAAAATCTGAACTTCAAACTCAAGTTTTAAATAAGATTCTGGCTTTCAAATTTCATTGGAGATGTGAAATCAGGTGCCAAAGCTGCTCCTTCAATATTTAAGAAGTTTTTTTTGGGTTTTTTTTGTTTTGTTTTGTTGTTTAGGGAGACTATTTACAAGAACACAGGGAATGGCTTCAAACTAAGAGTAGGGTTAGGTGGGATATTAAGGGAAACTTCCCTGGGAGGGTGGGAAGGCCCTGGCACAGGGTGCCCAGAGGAATTTTGGATGCCCCAGGATCCCTGGAAGTGTCAAGGCAGGTTGGACATTGGGGCTTGGAGCAGCTTGAGACAGTGGGAGGTGACCCTGCCCATGGCAGGGGGTGGAACTGGAATGGTTTTTAAGTTCTCTTCCAACCCAAGCCTTTCTTTAATTCTATGATTTGAAGGCAGTGAAGGCAGGAATAACTTTGAAAAAAGGCTGTATTTCAGAGGCAAATAGAAAGAAAATGAAACTCGCAGGACAGCAGTGAGAAAAATCAGATTTTTCAGAAGGCTGCACGCCAGGTCTGATCTCTTACCTTTCCTCCCCCCCTTCACCTCTCTCTTGTAGTGACACAATTCTTTCCAGGCTTTTTTTTCCCCCCTCCTCTGTCAAGATGTTAGTTTTGGAGACGAGTGTTTGTTAGCAAAGGTTTTTCAAAGCCTGCAGAGCTGTGAGGAGGAGAGGTGAAAGCAGGACACTCCTGACTCATCAAGTCTATCTGCTCTCCCCGGAACGAGCTCTTCCCAGCAGCACTTCCATCCCCACACTGTGGGGCACCACTCATTAGAGCATCCTTCCAGCTGCACTCACTGCCCGCTTTCAGGGATTCCTCCTTATGTTTTTTTAGTGCTTCTCTTCAAGGACACTGAATGCTTAGAGACATTTCCCAGTCTGCTCTCCCAAAACGCTGTAACAAACCCAAAGTGCATAAGTTTTCCCTGGGTTTTCTCTATCCACACACCGTGACGGCGAAGCAGCCAACCTTCCCAAAAATGATGCAAGCCAATGGATATGATGCCATGGGGACACCCAGCTTGTTGCTTAAGACAAGTTCAGGGTTCTGAAAGCAGCCTGTCCCTGCTGGAGGCCAGGAAAGTACAGACATTCCCAAGTTCACCCAGTGAGATCCCTGGATTAGCTGGGGGAGGTGGGGATGCAGAGGTAAATAAACAAGCACACAACCTTGGAAAGCCAGCGATGAACTCCCTGCACTTCAAGGCATGACTTCTGCTGTAAAAATGCCATGACTTGTTCCTCAGGCCTGATTTGCAGCACTGCCAGGTTTTATTTAACACAAGATCTGGGTTGTGTCAGCCTGAGGAGCTGAAAAGGCCAATCCCACCCTCTTAGGTACCTTGAACCACCTCTTCTTCACCTGTCATAGCAGCTCCCACCTCTTTCCTCCCTTTCTGCCCAGAAACAGCCACCATCCCACACTTTCACACACCTACTGGGCTGGTAGGAGGGTAAAGGGACATGACTGGATCTGCCAGAGCAGGCGAGGGAAGGGAAAGAAAGGAAGATCAGGGTAAAACCCACAAGTTCATCTATGTCAGGCACAAAGACTGGAATTTTGGTTATTCTGATCGTGTTTGCTGGTAGAGAACTTGTGCCACACCTCTGGGGAAAAGGTGTATGGCTAGGCAGCTTCCCAGTGCCCTGTGCCATCTTTGGTGGCCACAGGAATGTGCATGGGCTGTCCCAGGTCTCCGAGCACACAAACAAGGTGATGCAACTCCAGTGGTTTTATTTCCCTGGCAATTAATAAAGGGAATACAACAGAGGAAGGGTTTTGCTCCCCATTGCACCTGACCTATTTAGGATATTGCCAAGCAGACTTTGATTGTCATCATGGGTGTTCCTTGGAATTATACAAGGGAGTTCAAAGGCACAAACAGAAAACAGCTTTATACTCCATATTCGCAGGAAGGACTATTTGATTGGGGAAAAAAAAAAAAAAAGAAAAGGGAAAAAAGAGCTGTTAACCAATGTCATAATGATGTGTTTGATTAATTAAAAATAAGAATCATGCTTTTTATTCATATTTGTTCTAATGTTGTTGCTTAAAAATTTGGCAGGACAATTTGAAAGGCAGTTTTGATTCTCAAGTGAAATAAGATATGCTTTTTAAAGAAAAAATTCTCTTTTGTGAAAGCAGCACTGTTCCTCCCCTGCTATTGGAGTCGTTTATTTCTCTCTCTCCTCCTCAAACATTCATACTTTACTCTTTCCCCTGGCTAATACTGGAGAGGCAGCAGCTCTGGGAAATGAACCAGCTTTGCCCGTGGCTCATACATCATTACAATTGTTAACCAAGTTCCACTATAAAAATCTTGATTACACAGGAGAACACCGAGGCATGCAGGAACACAGCTTCATTTCCAGATACCAGATTGAGTTTGTAGGGCAGGAAGTTAAAGGACTTTGTTATGCTCTGGGGTTGATAAAGTCTGCCAGGACACACCACAACAGCACACGTCAGACAGCTCCCTTCAGTCCATTCCTCCACACAGCAACAATCCCAGAGTAGGAATAAGCTTCCTTCTACTCTGCCCAGGGGTTACATCCCTCTGTGTGCTGGTGGGTGTGTGATGGGAGCTGGAATAGGATGATCCTGAAGATCCTTTCACGCCCGAACCATTCTATTCATACCATTGGAGATGACGGTGCTCAGGGCACTGGAATTGTGGAATTTTGCCCACTGGCAGCAGCAAATGCTGTTGTGCACACCTGCCATGGAGAAAAGCTCCCAAACCTGGACAAAAAGCTGCAGGTTGTACCACTGGCATCTAGTCACTTGCCAATGACCAAAGGTCATTCAAGGTAAACCTGAAGGCTCAGCAGAGTGCAAATGAAAGTTAATTTTAGCTGGAACATGTAGCACACACCAGCGCTCATAACCACAGCTCCTGAGAAATTTTTCCTGAGAACTTTCCCCATCCCCCACATTGTTTATCTCGGCAGTTCACATGCAAAAATCTGGCACTTTGGATCATGTGAAATGTTTGTGTTATTCCCTGAAGGACTTTGCCTCTGAGAAGCAATGAGAAGATTATTCTCTGACAGCTAAGCTGAAGCATTGTGACTGCATCAGATGTTACATTGCTCCGGCAGCTCCCAGACTTTTGGGAAGTGTGACCACCTTTGAACTCCTCTGTCTTATTTGCAACCCGAGAGTCGCTGGGAAGAATGAATGAATTAAATAAAAACCTCTTTAGTCACAGAAAAGGTAGGACTGATGAATCATTTTCTCTGACACGCCTCGCACTTCACTCTTTCCCGTAGCAGACATCCACCAGGCAGCACAGTGAATAAAAGCACAGCCTTTCCAAACCACGCTCAAGCAGCACAGTAATACTGCCCTGAAGAGCTCAAGCTGGTGTAGTGTGCTTTGGATTGAGTCACAGATCATGGAATGGTTTGGGTTGGGAGTGACCTTAAAAATCATCTCCAAGCCCCTGCCACGGGCAGGAAACCTTCCACTACACCAGGCTGCTAAACGCCCCATCCAACCTGGCCTTGAAACTGTTAATTTCTTATACTGCAGGCACTGACAGTCAAGGTTTCTGTATCAACAGGTATCACAATGGAATTTCGGAAATAAAGTTTCCATTTATACAGGAAAAAAATGTGAGGAAAAAAATCTTCCTTGAGATTTCACAAAGTCACAATTTTGAAAACAGATCCAAATCCTGCCATCAAAACAAAACACCCTAGAATATTTTCTATTCTATGCCAAAACTATTTCTGCCAATGGCATTCTTCAAATTATTTTCTTCCCGAATGCCACAATAAAATTTTCAAGTTGGCACATGCAAGACCCAAGCTTCCATATGATGACAAAGCAGATAAGACACTTGTTCCTGCAGAAACCCCAAATCCTGATCTTCTCTGGCACGAAGCTTCTTATGGAAGCAAAGTAGGAAGCAGAAAGAGCCTGTATGGTGAAAAAATTCTCACATCTGGCCTTGACCTGAGCCTGAGCACTAGGTGGGCTCCAAGGTGCTCTTCTAAGAGCTGCTCTCACAGGCAGATCCACTCACAAATATCAAGGAATTATCTGAGAGATGGCTGCCAAAAGCATCCAATTATTTTTCCACTGTCAAATGGCAGGAGCTGGCCTTTAATCCCAACCTCAAGTGGAAAGGTGACTCTCAGCTCTTGAGCTGTCATGTCTTTTTCTTTAAAGCAAAAATGCCAGTTTGGGAGTTTTGGATCCCTAAGGATGGGTTCTTTGTATTTAGGGAGGAGAAGCTTACCAAGTGTTACTGCAGCATTAATACCTTTCCTCTTTCAAAATAAGACCAGACTAGGATGTGAGACCAGCATTTTCCCTCAACACATGCAACCTAGCTTAACAGCAGTTTTTGCTAGTAAATAGGTACAAAAATAAGCCAACCATAAAGCTAAATAAAATCAACTAATTTTAGTACTCACAAGCTGAGCAGAGAGGACAAAATCTACAAGTAATTTGTTTTTCACAGTATCAAATTATTAGTAAGCAGCGGTGAGGGAAAAAAAGGATTGCAGAGTGCAATCACTGTCTTAACAGATTCCCTTCAAAAGGGTCTAATTATGACACATTAATTGTATTCAGTGAATTGTAATTTTCTCTCGAATAAGGTCTTTTTCCCCCATCTAGCTTGTTTTCCTCAAATTCCCTCCCCATGACACCCCACAGGTTTCATCTGTTAGAGAAGGACTCTTTAAAAAAACCCAAAATAAAAGTCTAGAACTTTCGTCCCCAGCTGCTCTCCCTGTAAAATAATCTTAGCCATAAAAAAAGCAGCAAGAGCAGTAGGAAAGACAGGCAAGACAAAGAATGAGGGAAGAGCTATGAGGGAGGGGTGAGAACAGAGGGAAACAGGTGCTATTTTATCAGCCTTTGGCAAAAGAGGGAGCAAACATTGACTCTGGCCCGAGGCTTTCTGAAGGCTCCAGGGTTGACTTTGCTACGTGGCTGCTCTTGGACGTGCACAGCCCAAAGTCCATCAGACAGCCACACCTCGAGCAAGGCTGCTGGACAGGCTGTGGGCAGCAGCAGCTGCCATGGGCAAACTTTCATCCCAAGGGGGACAAGTTCTCAGAGCTCACACCCACCACGTTTGGCTCCTCTGAGAAATCACCACTTACAGTGTTTATAAAAGCCCTGATGATCACAGATTCACAGCCTGGTTTGGGTTGGAAGGGACCTTAAAAGCCATTACAGTCCATGGGCAGAGGCACTTCCCACTATCCCAAATTGCTCCAAGTCCCATCCAGCTTGACCTGGGGTATTGACAGGGATGGGGCAGCTGCACCTTCCCACGGAAATCCATTCCAGTGCCAGACTGCCCTCACAGGGAAGACTTTTTTTCCCCCAATATTCCATCTAAATGCACCTTCTGCCAATTTGAAGCCATTCCCATTGTTCTGTCACTCCAGGCCCTTGTCCAAAGTCCCTTTCCAGCTCTCCCTGAGCCCTTTTTGTTGCTGGAAGGGGCTCTAAGGTTTCCCTGGAGCTGTCCCTTCTTCAGGCTGGACCTTCCCATAAGCACCAACAAGCATTTCATAAGACAAAGCAGAAATAAAAACCTAATAATGAGGCGAGGCTCTCAGGTGATCCCAGGTGATCCCATCTCAGGTGATGCTGCATCCCTCGCTGTGTAGAGCACGCAGGTGCCAGCACAGCAAAACCAAAGCTGTGGGGTTGGTGCAGACTCGAGCTCCCTTAGGAGCTGCCAGCAGTGGAGGAAGCACTGAGTATTCCAAGTCAAGGGAAAAGCACAGTGGGCTGCTCATGCTGAGGTTCTCCTCTCAGCTAGGCTGTCACCAGCCTGAGTGAGCCGGGTCTTGCCAGCCCAGTTCCTGAACACCACGATCCAGTCGTGCCAAGGGCTGTGATGGAGGCACGTGCTGAAAGGAAAGGAAGATTTCTGTAGTCCTGGTCTACTTGAAGTGCTTTGAAGGGCACTGAGCTGATGGATACAAATTCAGGTATAAAAGTGACCTCAAAACGAGTGCTGCGTTTGCTTCATCATCTGGATCTACAGAGAAAAGGAAGGCTGGAAAGCAGCAAGACGTAGGACAGGCCTGTCAATAGCAGGAAAAAACACTTCCTTTTTTAAGGCAGCTGAGAGCTGCCTCCTTTACTTTGAAGATTTGATCTCAAGCCCTAATCTATGTTGAAATAGAAGCAACAAGTTCCTTCACTTATTTACACAAGTTGTTTGTATGATTAAATCTGTATTTTACAGCCATAGAAAAAGGGGGAGAGGGGTCTCTCCAACTCCTACATGTGCAAGCCATTGTACCAGCTTCCTTTTTCCAAAAGAGCTGTGCTTGACAATGACCAGACAACACTTCAGGCCAGACTTTCTTCACTTACACTGAGTGAGGAAATTTCAGAGATAATAATATGTGGAGGCAATGTAATAGCTAAGGTGCCCTCACATACTTGAACTCAAAAGCGTTCTTCAGGAAGATGAAGACCCCTGCAAGGTGCAGTAGCTTTTAAATCTGTCTTGCCAGATGCAATCCCTAGAGCCCTCTAGTTAGAGAGGGGGGAAAAGGGAAAAAAAAAAACCAAACAAAAACCCAAACAAGATGAGAAAAGTTTCTTCCTTAATAATCCAAATGAACCAAACACATGGAAATTCCACACGGGCTTTCTTTTGTCCACCATTTCATTTTCATCTCATTTCTACTCCAAAGCCCAACTAATTTACACTTTACTCAGGCAAAACAGTTATCTGCTCACCCTCTACTTTCCTCTTTCCACATTTAACTGATGCTTTTTCCTTGATAAGGAATGAAATGCAAAGTGTTAAAAAATGTGAGCCTGACACCTATTTCCACCACCTCTGCTCATCACAACAGCTCTTCTGTCCTGAATCACCAGGATCTGAATTCAGGATTGCCACAACCAGAGAGTCTGGATAATAAAGCTTCCATCACTTCTCTGAAGAGGAGAAAGCACCTTTAAAGGAACAGTGAGTGGGGCTCTAATCCCTAACTCAGGGAGAGAAGCACATCCAGAGGAATGACCATGGTGAGCTTTTTCCATTCAGTGTAATCAGCACTCTTTATTTCTATAGCACAAGCTCTGCTACCTCCACACAGTCCCTTTTGCTAGGGCTAATTTTGGATGGAAGAAGGTGCTAGAATACTGATTTGTCAAGGCAGGGACTTTTTGGTCAACCCAAACCCGGTAATTTTGCTTGCTTTTCTTGGGTCAAAAACACATCACAGCCTGGCAGGCCACAACCCTTCTAGTACTAGTCCTGAATTACAACTGCCAAGTCCTTATCCTTTTTATTTTGCAGGTATCCAACAACAACAACAAAAATTGACTCAAATCACTATTTAAAAACAGGAATATTTTGCATTTCGTTACTATTTTCACTAGACAGATCTGGAAGGATTTTGGCACTGCCACCTCAAAACACTCCAATGCACCATAGAACTTGTCTTTGCTCCTCAGCCTTTTGTTTATTCAGCTTTCATGAAGAACTCAAAAATAAATACAAAAGACCTTAGTAATTAACAGAAAAAAAGAAAAAGATAGAAATAGAGACTTGATATGGAACCTGCCTTCTGATATTTGAACAAAGAAAGATCACGTTTTAAAACTCTTTGTATCCAGAAAGACAGTGAGCCCCTTTTCAGCAAAATTAAGACAGTGGAGCTGGACTTGTTGGGGAATAGCATAGCACCAGAAATCAGATTACAAAAGCAGCTGAATCTTTCCCCACATATTCATTCCTTCCAACACTCAGGGAATGAGAGCTACCACCAATTAAGGAATAATGGCTGCAAGTTCAGAACTTGTTAATGCGTGTGTTCACCTTCAAAACACGAAGCCATAAATTCTGAGTCCATGACACACCAGAGGAATTTAATACATATCCTTCTTTATCATTCCTTTCTTTAATAGCTGGAAGAAATGGAAGGGGAGATAACCTCCCACCAATTTTGTGGGAACTGAAGTTTGTGTTTCATAGCAGAGGCCGTTAGACCCAGCATCCAGGCTGACCTTAAAACTTGGGAGTAAGTTTACAGAAGGGTTTTTTGCTCACCCCGTGCACAGAACAAACTGCCATTAGGGTAAACAGCAGATATAAAAGCCTCTTCATGAACAGAATGAAAAACTGACACTGAAAGGAAGGAGCTGTGGCATTCAGAGCAAAAGTTGGATCCTTCTGTCGTTAATCAGACCGGAGCTCTCAGGGGCCATACGCCCGGCCTCTCTTTCCCAGAGAAGTTGCAGGAATAACATTTACCTCAATAAAACAATAAAAAACACAGCTTGGAAATGAAGAGGGATCAGCAGGACTACCACCTCATACAAGAGGCAAGATGAGGCAATGGTACTGTCCCTGCAAACATTTAGTGCAGTCCAGATGGACTTCAAGAAAGCTGTGAAAAACATGAGGTTTTTTTAAGAGTTTGACTATTCTTTTGGTCAAAAGCTTGTAGGAGAAGCAAAATTAATATGAAGAGAACTACAGTGAAGATAGCAAAAACCCCTTAAATGATCTTTGATTCAATTTCTCACAGTGCTTGTAATCTGAGGGTAGGCAAAATAATAAAAGATGTAGCAAAGGAATTCCATTGCATTATTTGGAGAAATAGCTAAGAACACTGCACACAATTCATACTGGGCTCTTGCCACCTCTTATTTAAATCTGGAACTGGAAGAAGTGCACCTATACAGACAGGCATAAAGCACATAATCCATCAGGAGTAGGACACATAATAATACATCGATGAAATAGGGCACAAATACATCACACCCTTCAATACAATAGATGGTTTTCACCTTTCACATAATTCTTAAGTAGG
Organism: Certhia americana; assembly: GCA_018697195.1. Classification (NCBI taxonomy): domain Eukaryota; kingdom Metazoa; phylum Chordata; class Aves; order Passeriformes; family Certhiidae; genus Certhia; species Certhia americana. The sequence continues at coordinate 112,730,250 of CM031857.1, forward strand.
TCTACATTTGAATGAATAAGAATTAGTGGGAGTAATAACATTTGACACCGACCTGGTAGCTGCTCTGGAGATCTGATAGGATTAGGAAGGCTACTGTATCATAAAACTGGAAATGATCAGAAACACTTTGGCTGCAAACACTTTGCAAAACTGGATTGACTGCACTGAAGTTTCCTGTCTTGGAAATAAAATAAATTTTGACTTCACACAGCTGCTCTATTTTTGTACCATCAGAACAAGTGTTTCAGAACTGCCATTGTGAATCGCAGTTCTGTGCTGTGTTTATCTGCTATATGACAAATCAGAATTGGAATGAAAGCCAAAAAGTATGCCTTAAATGACCTGAAAAACGAAATTCTGTCATAGTAGCTTCCTTCCAAGAACCGAAATTAAAAAAAGGAAAATTTCTAAAAATGCAGCTGAGCAGTAAAGCCAGCCCTGTAGTGCCGAAGCCTTTCACAAATGTTCATTCCCCATTCTGGCACAGCAGCTTCCAACACTTGAGGCACACGCTCCCCAAGTCACTGGGCACCAACACTACTGTAACCACCACATCAAATCTGGTTCCTCTTCTCACAGCCTGCTACTTGGTCGTGCTCCACCACTGCCCTATGAGAATTTCCCCATCCCCTCCCTGCTCCCGTGCAGAGCAGCAGCTGTGCCATCCACCCTTCTGCTCCGAGAGCGCGGAAGCGCAGCCGCGCTGCTCCGCTGCTCTGCTGCCAGCATCCTCCTTCCTCCTTGGCAAAATGTCAGGGCAGTGCTGCTGCTCCCTGGGCTGGCAGTCCTGGGGCAGGCCTGGCTGAGCCAGGGAACTGGGAAGCCCCAAGCTGGAGGAGTGCCGGAGCAAAGGAAGGTGTCCAAGCATCACTCTGCAGCGCAGCTTCTGACGTGAAGCAAAGTTGGGTTGGGAGGAGCATTTAAATCAGGAAAAGATTTTCCTTTTCTACACCATCATGAACAGCCCACTCCCAACTCCAGCAACGACTTGCCCAAAGAGCTTAACACAATCCAACGCTTGGCACTATGCAGACACTTGCTTTTTGTAGCAGCATGTGAAGCATTCAAGTACCAACAGTAGCAGCTTTGTAGCTTTATACTACTCATTGCAAAGCAGAAAAACAGCAAGTACATTTGTGATCTTTAAGTCTTCTGGTTTCAGGCAGGGAACGAGATAACAAATTCATCCTCATCAAAAGTACAGAATAAATTCTAACTGCACTCCACTGAGTCATTACACACCAAGATCTGATTTGGGAAACAGAAGCATTTATAACCTTACTTACAACCTCAGTGGGTCTACTTGTGAATAAAACCTCGCATGTGCTAAACCTGGGGTAGTCTTTAAAATAATTGACTGTGCAAGAAGTCAGAACTAGTTCAAAATAGTAAAAGCTTTGCAATCAGATTCAGGGAGTTTTTTTATGTGAAAAAAATAAAAATCAGAGTCAAGTTTAGCTGAAACCTTCCATCACCTGTATCGAATCATACAAGTGATACGAGCTGTTAAGCATAAGTGAAGCCTCTGGGTGTACTGAGGGCAGCACATTTCTCCCTCTTAGACCTCCAGTCATATTATTAAAGGCCTGTCACATTTTTCCTTCTCCACTTTTTCCCATTTCAGAATCCCCCTAGACATGTAAAGAGATAATATGCTTGATAGTCACTTTTCCTACCTGAAATTATTTTTTTTTCATCGAAGATATGCTGAATTGCGTGATTAGTCCAGTGAAATCTGGTGCCTCGATTCTGGCAGAAGCCAATATTGAATGTCTGAATGTTCCCTGGAGTTATGAGCACACACCACGCCACACTAACAGAACTATTCAAATATGCATCACTCAACATGGAGGAAAAATTATTTCATAGCCTCTATGGCTACTGGGCCACACCTTGATATGTAAGACCTAGTTAAGATTTTTTTTTTTTTTAAAGTCTCTATTTACTGATCATAAAACGATGCCAGCCTTTCTCAATGCATGTATTGATGCCAGTGTGATACGTTTTGATTAGAGAGATGATGTGGCCAAGCCACTTACATTTGAGGGGCAAAAAAAGAAAGAGCTCAAAGACGTCCAAAAATGTAGTGACGGCTAAACACTCCCCATTGGCTGTGCATTTTGGCATTCACTGGCTTTTTATTACGCAGGGGAGTTAAGCAGAAGAATAAAGATTTTTCTTTTTTTTCTGTCTACACTGGGAACCTAAGGACCTAAACTCCTGAAGCAAACACAAAGTTTTGAAGGGAAGCCCCGAGGGCTCTCAGGAAATTAATCCCCACTCAGCTGACTAGTCATCACCACCAGCAGCCCGGCACCGCTCCTCCTGGGATCTCATGACACAGATGAAAGAGCAACTACACGGCAAAAAAAAAACCAAAAAAAACCCCCAAAAAACCCCGAAACAAACTTCAGCCACACTGGTGGAGGCAGAGAGGGAAGATTCAAGGCAACACGGTCTCTCTGAAAAGAGTGTTCAGAACACACACGTTCTTAATGAGCAACACATGGATTCCCGACAAAAGGGGCTGGTTGTGCCCAGCCATCACTTAGTTTAGCAGGAAGATGCCGAGTGATTCTCCCGGGAGCACCGGGAAGATCTACCAAAGCACCCAATCACGATGCAGAGCAGCTTAAAAAAAGCAAAGAATAATATAAAAAGCACCCTCTGTCTCTAAAACACGGTCGGTTCCACTGGCAGAGAAACTCGCTTCGGATCCAGACGCCGTGACACAGCCTAAAAGAAAGCCTGGGGACCAGATCCGCAGATTTCCCGAGCAGGGGCAGGACAGGGGGATGCTTCTCTCCGTTCTCCCCCCTCCCTGCCGGACCGAGGAAAGTCGCTGCTGCCGCCGCTGCTCCCCCGCTCCGGGCACCGGCACCGTCTCCCAGGGAGGGAGGGGGGGAAAGGGGAAGGGAGGAGCCGCCAGCGCCGAGACAAAGTTGCTTTGGAGCCGGGGGGAGCGGCAGAGTCGCCCCCACCCTGGATAAGTTTGTCCCCCTCCTCTCCATCCCTGCCAGCGCCCCCAGCCCGCAGCCCCCGGCCCGCTCCTACCGCCTGCGGCGGGGTCCCGATCAGCATCTCCAGGTAGTAACCGCGGCCGGAGTCGCCCTGAAGGTTCTCCACCATGGCTAAAAAGTTGAGGGTGCCTCCGGGATCCGAGGCCAAGGCCAAGCCTTCCGCAGCTCCGGGGGCATCCTGCTGCCGGCTGGCGCTCGCCGGCCGCAGCACCACCGGGGCGGGCGGCGAGCCGGCGGGGGCGGCGGGGTGGGACACGCGGAGCGGCAGGGAGAAAAGCGCCCGGCAGAGCCCCGCGGTGCCGGCCAGGAGGAGCAGCAGCAAGCCCGGAGCCGCCGGCAGCGTCCCCATCCCGGCGGCAGCGCCGGGGCCGGGAGTCGCTTCCCAAGTGCGGCGGCTCCGGCCGGAGGCAGCGGCCGCCTGGCTGCCAGACTGGAGCAGCCGAGGGGGGGAGGAGGAGGAGGAGGAGGAGGAGGAAGAAGAAGGGAGCGGCTTACCCACGCCCCAGCTCCATCTCCCCCTCCCCCGAAGCGAGCTCCTCCTCGCGTTTCTCCCGCAGCTCCGAGCGCTCCGGCTGCCCGGGGGCCGTGCGGGGAAAGTTGCTCCGACCCAGCGCCCACGGGAGAAACTTCCCGGCTCGGCTCAGCCCTGCCCGCAGCTCCGCTAACGGAGCGTGACGGCACGGTGGGGAGAAAAGTTTCCGAAAGCCTTTAAAGGGAGAGCGGCGGAGCGGGGACCCGCGGGGATCCGCTCCCCTCCCGGTGCGGTGGCCGTGGTGACCGTGGTGACCCCAGCCTCCGTGGGGAGCCGCTCCCATCGCGACCCCGCGGGAACGGAGGCTGTGGTCGGGCAGCAGGAGGTGGAGGTGGGGATGAGGGGTCACTCGGGGATGCGGGAGCGTGTCCCCGTGTGCCAGTTCACACGGTGGCGGCTGGTGTGAGGAGCGGGCGTGTTTGTGTATGTGTGTGAGTGTGAGTGTGGAAATTCATCTGCTGCACCGGCAAGAGCGAGGCGTGTGCTTGAGAGAGCATGCGAGGCTTTAAATGTCTTCATCATGCGCGGAATTAATAACGGCAGTCAAGTGCGGCCTTTTGAAAGATGGGAACACTTAGGGTGGAATTAGTCTCGACATCTCTGGAGTAATGACAGTGCCTGATGGAGCACTGGACGGAGCGGATAGTCCAAAAACCTTGAAATGTAACGCTGGGCAAGTCTAAGCAGAGTCACTCTGTGGTTGCTTCTGGCTCTTCCCCCAGTTGTAGATAAAGTTGAAAATTATCCAGCTGAAGTCATGTGTGCTCCCGGTGTCTGCTGATCAATTTGCTGTCCTAGGCAACCACCTGGCCTCTCCCTGTGTGTAAATCTGTGCCGAATTGTGTGGCTGAGATCCCTTCCCTGCCAGAGTACCCTGAAAAGAGCTCCCCCCTTCCCTTCCTTGAGCTGGAGTAATGGTCTGCAAGATTTCCAGGCGTTTCACAGGTATTAAATGAAGTTTCACTAAGAGGTAGGCAGTGTTCATTCCTGGGAAGGCTGAGCAGCCTGTCTGGGGGAAGGATACTTGGGCAAGGCTGTTAACCGTAGCCATTTGTCAGAGTTGCTTGAAGAGGATAATCTTTAAAAAGAAAAGTGGGAGCCCACCTTCCTTTGCTGAAGGAAAAGTGGTGTTTTCACATTTTTTTCACTGATGTTTTTGTTACTGTGGCTCTGTCACCTCAAATCTGGAGCCCTTGTGCTCACTTTGCAGGACCTCCCTTGGATCAGTTCGGTGCTTCTGGTGCAGCTGGATATTTTTCCTCCTGCATCCATGGCATGGAGGGGGATGCAGACCCTGTCCTGGCTGGTGGAGCTCTCTGCAAGAAGGAAAGTGCTGCAGGGGAAGCCTGCAAGGACCGTGGCCTGGCTGGGGACTGGAGTTGTAAATGAAGCTTTCTCTCAGGAAGCTTGTGGGAAACCACACACCTTGCTAAGAGGTGAAATTGTGCAAAGTTCCCCTGCTACACAAAGCTTTCTATTTGCCTGACAAGTAGGAAGGTGAAATATTGCAGCCCTGGCCTGTCTAGTCTCACCTGCTCCAGACAGAGGGAAAATGCTGCTGTGGGCTGATGGAAGCTGAACACCTGAGGGAGTGGCAGCCAGGCTTACACAAAGAGGTTATCTCCGGGGTGCTACAGTAATGGCTTTTCCTAACGTGGCTGGGACAGTGACAGGTTGCATTGTAGAGCCTGTCTAGTCACAGCTGAAGCCGAAGGGGGATTAAAATGCTTGGGGCTCTTCATGGGTGAGCTGAAAGCTGGAGAAATGCCCCCTCCCCTTTGGAAAAGGGAATGTGGAAAGTAATCAGGAGAATAATTGAACACCCCCTCAGAGTGGTAGGGATGTATTTAGAACAGTCAGCAGCTATGTGCATTTTGTTTTAATTCTTTTACAGTACAGTAAGTCTTCCCCCTTGCCGCTGTTGCTAAGATACGTTACCACACTCCTGGCTAAAGCAATTCCAGCCAAAGGAGTGCATAGTTTTCAGAGCATAGAAGATGCAGCATAGCCTTTAAGTGTTTAAGAGAAAACTTGTCCATTTTTTCATGCTGTTTGGAAAAAGTTCTTCTCGTCCTGTTTTCCACAGTCCTGGATCAGTCTCGCAGTAAGTGCACCTCACAGACAGCTGCTGTGTCCGAGGTGCTGTGTGTGAAACCTTCCTGTCCTCCCTTGGCATCATCCCAGCAGCCTCCAGTGGGGTTTCTGCCTTGCCTCCTCTGTTCCTTTATTTATTTAAGTATCTGAGAAGGATTAGGCTGTGCCACGTACAGGTGAGAAGTTCCAGTGCATTTCTGAACGCTGGCAGTGTGAACAGCTGCTTGGGAAAGGAGATTTATATAAAAAAATAGTCCTCCCAGAGAGCCAAATGTAACTACATCCAAAATGTTCCTCAGAGGGGGAGTCATCTGTCTGCAATGAATGCCACAGTCAACATGCACATTTGGGTTTTTTATGTATCACATACAGAAAATAAATGAAATGCCAGAAATAGACTGAAGTGTCTGTGTGCTTTGTATTCTACAATATTTGGCGAATCTTGGTTTTCTCTGTTTTTTTGATTTCAAATATATGTTCTTTGAGTAAATAGTAACAAAAGTAATTTTAAGTATCAGTCTCTGTGAATAGGCCTTTTTTTTTTTTCTTTCCTTAGAGTCAGCTGTCCACATTTTCAGGTAAATCTTGACTTTAATCCAACTCTGTGATAATTTAATTTGTTTTGAACCGTGGTGTTTTAAATCTTGAGCCACTTGACAGCGAATTAACGTTTGTCTCTATAACCCAACCTTCCACCAGTATTTACAGAATAAAGAGCATCATAAAAATGCAGCTGCTCGATGCTGTGGACAAGGTGTGTGAACTCAGTCAGAGGGGACAGTTGCTCTTTGGAGGTGTTAAATCAGGCCTGTTGAGAAAACAAGCAGGAACAGAGAAGACATCTGAAGGTGCAGAGGAAGTGCTGGAGCTGTGTGTGGCTAAAAAGAGATCCTCTTCTTCCCGAGGAGGAAGCTATTAGGGGACTGCTCAGATCGAAGTGCCTCTCTGCTGAGCTTCTGAAGGAGTCGGGCTGACCTGTGCCAGCGTTACACAATGATAAGGGCAGATGGGCACAAAGACTTCTGTCCTAAAATTGCTTTGTCTGCTTTCTGTGTTCTTGCTCTTAGCATAATCAATACTTTGGTTTTAAGAAGAGCGATTGTTCCTTAACTGTAATTCCACAACGTTCCTGAAGGTAACCCAGCAGTGTGCAAAGGGTTAATTCACAGGATTCAGTAGCCCAAGGAGAGGAGGGGTTTTGTTCTTCCTGGACATGACTGGGAAAAGGTCTTCTCTGTCTGTGGTTGCTTTGCAATCAGCTTTTTCATATTTTGGGCCTTGTTCAGTGAAGTATTGCTTATACAAGACAAGTGTAAACAATCAAGGGGCAGCAGAGGCCATGAGGTCTGGCTCTGTTTTGTGTCTGCCATGAGGTTTGGCTCTGTTTGTCTTCAAAGGCCATGAATAAAACAGCTGGCCCATGAGACCAGAAATGTGTCCCCCAGCAGAGCTGTTCAGTGGTATTCCTGGGGCTCTAAAACATCTCCTGTGCCAAAGGAGACTGTGCACTAAAACATCTCCTGTGCCAAGAACACTTCTGTTTGTAAAGCATAAGTGTATGCTCTGTGTGTAGAGCTCACGCAAAATGAGTCTTGTGGCTGAAGACTCTGTGCTTCAGGTGCAAATCCTTATCACCATCCATCTCTTTATTCTGGGCAGAGGATGTGTGGGTGGAGGTGTCTTCTTTGGTCACTGTCTGTGCAATGAGTTTTCTGAATGATGACATCATCCCCCTTTGGCTGCAGTTAACACTTGAGGTGTTGTAGAGCTGAGATGATCAGAGGGATGGAGGTGCTCTCCTATGAGGAAAGGCTGAGGGAATTGGGATTGCTCAGTCTGGAGAAGTTTCAGGGTGACCTAATTTTGGCCTTCCAAGAAAGATGGGGAGAGACTTTTTACAAGGGCATGCAGTGACAGGACACAGGGGAATGGCTTCAAACCGACAGAAAGTAGGTTTAAATTGGATGTTAGGAAGAAATTCTCCCCTGTGAGGGTAGTAAGGCACTGGAAAATGTTGCCTGGAGGAGCTGTGGCTGCCCCTGGATGCCTGGCAGTGTCCCAGGCCAGGTAGGACATTGGGGCTTGGAGCAGTCTGGGACAGTGGGAGATGTGAAACAGTGGGGATGGAACTGGATGCTCTTTAAGTTTCCATACAACCCAAACCATTGCATGATTTTATGATCCCTTTTTCTCTAACAAAGTGGGGTGTGCCCAGTCAAAGGGCAGAGATGCAAAATGCACCTTGTTCTGTGCTTGTCCCAGTGCTAGAGTGTTACAAACCCAGATAGCTGTTGATGTGGTCAATGGTAAAGGAGAGGCAGGAAGGGCCTTTGGATGGGATCACAGAGATGTTTATTCCAGCCATGCACGCAGACTGTCCAGGGTCAAAGGCAAGGCTCATGGGAAGGGTTCAGGTTTAAGTGTATGGATGCTGGGGGCTGGGAGAGCATCAGGGACCAATTTTCAGGGGGCATGGGGCTACAAAGGTGGGGTTGGGGTATGGGAGCCAATGGGGAAACTGGGAAGGAGTGATTGAGGGACACAGGGATGGAGAGGGGATTAACAGGGCCGACTGAGGGAGCAGAACAGGGATACATTGGCATAACAGAACAGGGGATCCTGTGAGAGAAGCATCTTGTGTCTCCTTAACATAGGGGAAGCCTCTCAGGGTCCACTGACCTCTCCAGAGAGCAGAGGGGCTGTGCAGGAGTCATGATCCCTCCTTTGTGGAAAGGAGGAGGAACCAAGGAAGGGGAGGCAGAAACAGCTGCAGATCCAAGTGGTTCCAGGTAAGGCTCAGGCCACGTAGCCTCAAAGGGCAGCAGAGAACTGAGGTTAAGGGAAGGGTCATGAGCACCATCAATATATTTGGTATTATGTTTATTTTGACTGTTTATCACAGTCTTGAGTATTTCTAGTCTGGTGTAACTCCTTGCTGCCTGGGGAGTTGCTATTTGAGCTCCTGCCCCACATCTGAGGCAACCTGCAGAGCTCTTGACAAATGAATTGACCGCTCTCACAGAAGTGTTATTTCTCCTCAGAAAGTTCCGCAGGCTTCCTCAGCTCTATTCTGCAGCTGGCACCAGGGAAGAAGTAATTTGTGGGTTAGACCTTAAAATGATCCAATATCGACCCTCTGATTCCAGACCTTCCTACACCACAAAACAGCAATGGTTATAAATTTATAAACTATGAAAAATTAAACATAGAGTGAACTATAACAGTGCTTTAAAAACAACACAGTGAGAGCTGCACTGCTGAGATTACCTGGATATTAATGCAGGCCTGCAACCCACTTGCCCAGAAGTGGTGGACAATTCATTTATTGTTAATAGTAAGAATAGCTTGTTGCTGGGTGTTCAGGAAACCACTCAGCTTGGTTAAGTCTTTTCAGAAGTGCTTGGACTCCACAGTATTTACTTGGAAGTGGAGGATTTGGGATGAGAACCCTCATGGAGTTCTAGTCAATAGCTGTTGAACTGGAAAGTTCAAGAAATAAAGGAGCTCACACATGGCAAAATTAGTCCCTGCAATAATACTCTTTATAATCTGTTGGCTTTTTCGATTCACCTTTCTTTATAACCCTGATGCTGACCCTGGCAGAGCCTCTGCAGACTGGTAAATTTTGTCATAATCTATGAATATCTGCAGTTTCCTTACCTTGGGGTCCTCCACCAGACTGCCAGCTGAGCATAGAGCTTCCTTCCTTTCCTCTCCTCCTGGGCCATTACATTTCTGGATTCTAGTTTAGATATGCTGCTGTAGTAAATTTAATCTGAAATGCTGAAGGCTGAGCACAAACCAGGTGCATGAGTGATTCTGGGATGAAGGAGAATTAAGAGGGACAACCTAGGTACATGTAATTGGTGGGATTAATTAAAGATCTTTTTAACACCTTTTTTTTTGGTAAAAGATTATTTGCAACCTGACTTCTTGATTTTTCTTGATTTGTTCTTGATTTTTCATTTTTGATTTTTTGGTCGTGAAATGATACTTTGTTTATGATTTTTTAAAAAAAATCCCAAATAGTAGTAGAGAAACACTGGAAAAGATTTTTACACTCTTCCTGGTGATCTTAATCAAAATAACTTATTCTGTATCCTATTTCTTTTGAATTAAAAACCCAAACCCAACAAAAACCATTAAAAAAAACAACAAAAATTGAGCTCTGTTTTTCCAAAATTCTTAGAAAAGTTGAAGTTTATCAGTTCATGCATGTGAAGACAAAGATGTGCATGACAAATGAAAATGTCACCAGCAAAGTAGTCCACAGGCACAGAAACATTCTTGGCTTCTAAGCCATGGGGAAAACCTTGTGTACCAAAGAGAGGTTTGCATCTATCAGCTTCACAAAATGAGGTCTTGTTGTCATCCTCCTGGGTCTCTGGAGATGTCTCAAATGCCAGAGAAAGGCGGAATGGAATTGTATTTTACAGAATGAACTTCTAGTTCAGGATGTACCAGGGTATATTTAGACTTTTGAGTGTTTGTGCTAATGACAAACCCAAAATGATACTAAAAACTCACAACATACCCTAAAAAAAAAGTAGTAATGAACTGTTTTCAGCTGTGAATGTTGGACTTTCTGCAGGGTAGAGCTGAAAAATGGTTTTGGTGCTTTAAGGTTAAGTAAGTCAATTAGTAAAATGGCTGTTATCCTGCATTTACCTGGTAATGACAGTAATGAAATGGTCCAGAAAAAAAATTAAAAAAGCCCTAAGGCAAAATGCTCTGATCCCTTTCTAAAACAATGAGTAAAAAATTGTCAACTTAGAAAGTTTGATTAAGTTATTAATGTGTAAAACGTTACATGACTTTGCACTTCAATTTTTTCTGTATTTCCAGCAGTTCATTATTCCTCATCAGACACAGAGGTCTTCTCATAATTTATGTCTCCTGCCATTTGTTTCCAGAACCCAACAATGAGAATAATTATGCTTGCCTCTTGGAATTCTTTGTTTTCAGGAAACAATGCATCAGGGAGGCTGTTTCAGAGATGCAGCCTCTGCCAGGCAGGCAGCCAAAAAGAGGCAGAGGGCTGGAAATAAAAGCTTGAAAAACTTCAGGTGATTCTTCCCCCATTTGTAATGGTAGGGCCCACTGAAATAAACCAGATTGATTTGCTTCTTGTAAGGGCAAGATCTGGTAATTTGACTTCAGTTTGTCTTTCCTTCTTAAATAGTTTGCACTATTTCTTATGTTGGTAATCAGAAATGTATTTCTTGGAGTTGTTTGCAGGATTTCTGATTGATAACATCAATCATTCAATTGAACATCGAATTAGAGAAGCTCGTAACTGCTGAACTCAGAGGCTGAAATCTTTTGGGCTGTGGGTCTACCAGAGGCTCTCCTATTCTCTGCAAGTTTGTTCCTGGCCATTGTGAGGAATGCACTGGAGAAAAACATATTGTGCTGTAGTTAAAAAAAAAAACAAAAAAAACCCAACCAAAAAAAACAAAAAAAAAAAAATCAGTCCATTTGGGATAGTCATGTGTGAGAAGCAAATCTGGGATGTCCAGGTGCTAGAAAACAAAACAAAAAGACTCAAAAGGCAATTTGCCTGTCTATGATGTGCACATAATAAAACCAAGTGTGAGCATGGTTATTTTCCTGCAAAAATCAGTTTACACGTGCTCAGTGGCAGCCCAGCTGGCAGCTCCTTTCTTCCCAGGGCCCCTTTTGCACCACATTCCATCTCTTGGTGGGTCTGCACCCTCAGGCTGGAGGAAGCTCCTTGGTCCTGGTGTGGAGCTGGACCAAACTGACACGGTGCTGGGTTTTTCCCCAGCACTGGGCCAAGAGTGGGCAGCTCTCAGAAAGCACCACAGGCCAAGGAGCAGCTGCAGGGCTTGTGCTCCACGGCACAGCATGTCAGGCACTGAGGATTGGAGCAAAGAATAGGGAGAGATCTTTTGTGTGCTTCCCAAAGAAGTCTACTCCAGGAGAAAGTCAGAGAGTCAGAAAAGATGAAAACCAGCATGGTGCACAATCTTTTAAACGGGGGAGGTACAAGGGGAGGGTGCAATTCTTCAGCCAATAAGAGAAAGAATGGGGAGGAGCACCAGGTGAGGTTTATTGTACATTAACTAATGAAGGACTGCATGGGAGGAGAACAGGTCACATGGGCCAATGGGGCATCCAGGATTAGGGGATTTCCAAAGGGGTTTGGCATAAGGGAGGATTGACAGGGAACTTGCTGGAATAAGGGGCAGTTACTAGGGTGGATTGATAACAGGGGTAGGAGGAAAAAAAAAAACATTCTACAAAGGTAGGAAGGTACAGCTTAGGTTGAACCAACAACTTTGGGGAAAATAGGAACAAACCATTGCAAACTGTGAAAGAAAAAACACACCACAATGCCAGACTTTCCTTGGAGTTCCTGCTCTTGGGCACTGCTGTGACAGAAATCACAGGAGTGACAGGAGACTCTTGGGAGAGCACAGGGAGGGAGACAGCTTCCAGCTGAAGTGGCCTGGCCTGCTCAGGGGTGGACAGAAGAGCTGTGACAGCACAAAGAGAAAGGGACCTGCACAGTGACGTGACTTGGGCAAGGAAAAGGGCCCTGTTGGGATGAACAGAGCTTTAGAACACTTCTCACCAAATGAGGGTGTGAGTGCAGGAATCCAACATGCCTCGAATGAAGTAGTTTGGTAACTAATTAAGATTTTCCATACAGGAATCTGTTCTGTCTTATTTTGAGAGCAACGAGACCTTCTGGATTCTCAGAGGCCTTTTCCTTCTTCGTCTCTACTGGATGAGTTTATTGACTGCATTTTAATAGTTTCTGAAGTACCACAAAAAAAAACCCTTCAGGGTTTCACCTTCTACTCTGGTCCGCATGACAAAGGTTTGGGTGGTGTTGCTTTTGAATATGAATTTCAGGATTTAGTACCGGTAATCCTATTAGTCTATTTAGGAAATGAAAGAAAAAAAAGAAGAAATAGAAGCTGACTCAGTGTTGGAGGTAATCTCCTTTATTAGATTTGTATGAGAGAATACATTTTTCAAAGAGCAAAAGCACTCAGGAATTTCTGTTTCATCTTCCTAGGGTCTCATGTAGGCTGAATATAATGTCTGTGTAAAAGGACTGAATAAGTTTTTGGTTACCTCATATTAACAATACCCTTATCCATCTCCTATACTCGATTAACACTTGGGCAAATCTTATTTATTAAAAAAGAGAGCTATAACACATAGTTTGGGTTCACTCCACCTTGTATAAGCAGGCTCTGCTGTAAATAGTTCTTAATAAGCATTTGTATTTGAAGGGGAATTGGCAGGAATGCGTTCTGCTAGGTGACCTTTGCAAATACGTCTGCTGCTGCTATATGTAGTACCTAAGGAGATGGTGTTTACTGCACTGGTTCTCTCCTGGGAGCTGGGAAAGAGGACAAAGCAGCTCTTTGAGGCTTGGCAGAAGATAATCAGAGATGTCACTCCCCACTCCATTCCTGCCAAATGCAATTAGGACTTTTGCCGGGGAGAAAATCATTTAGGGGTTGCACTTAAATCTTAGAAGGCACATGTGAAATGCTTCATTTTCAGCAGCTGATGCTGTAACAGAATGTAGATACAAGTAATGGAGTAGAATTTGTTTTTCTCGCAATGAATACAAGGTATAAAGTGTTTATTGACTTAAAAAGAAAAACTGAACAAACAGAATAAAGAAGAAAGCATTCACGGCTGCTTTGAAAGAAAGAATGTTTTTATTTCATACTTTGAAGAAATTGTTCAAGTAGTTCAGCCGTGTAAAAATGTGACCCCCTCTAATGCTGCCAAGGGCAGTGAGATCAGGGATAATCTGCTGAGGAAATGCAGCTCACGCAAGCCAAAGGCAGAGTTTTAAACTTACAGCACCAATTTTTGTTCCAAGAGGGAAGCATGGGCAGAAGGGGTTTTTTGCTTCCTGTAGAGTCCCATTACCTGTTTTGATGAATGTTCTCTCTTTGCTGTAGATGCTTGTGGATGTGAGGCATAGTCTGACACATCTTCTCCCCCCATACCCGTTTTGTCTTCCCAGTTAAAAGCTCCACATAAGAGTAAAGGGGCTTTAGGAAAACTATATAAAAGTTACCTTTCATCTTGCATTATTCTTTTAAAAGAATTGCAGGGTAAGTGCTAGAAAAAGTAGACAAAACTGGTACTTTGCAGAACCTTTACATTAAGCAGAGACACCTTCTACTATCCCAGGTTGCTCCAAGACCCATCCAACCTATCCTTGGACACTTCCAGGGATGGGGCAGCCACAGCTTTTATGTGCCAGGGCCTCACCACCCTCACAGGGAGGAATTTCTTCCCAATACCCAATCTAAACCTGCTGTCTTTCAGTTGAAAGCTGTTTTTGTGGCCATACAGGGATGAGTGCTCTCATCATTGCTGTGGTGAGAGGTGGTGTGTACATGTCAGGCTCATCAGAGTTCTGGGGATGTGCAAATTACTCTTCATGTTTGTGTGGTGCTGTAGTGCCCTTGGACACTGCTGCCTGCACCCTCTGGTTCCTAGCTTCTGCTGGAAAATTTTGGCAGTGCAGTGGATGGAGAACATTTCCTCCTTACCTGTCCTTTTGCTATCAGTGCTGCCAGGTCTGTGTGGTGCTGTGAGCACTGAAAGGGTGTCTGAAAGGTGGGTTTTGTGACATAGCTGGTCCTGCAGTCCTCACATTGACACAGGAGAGATGAAATATCCTAGAGCAGGTCTTTATAATTAGAGAGAGATACCACCTCTAACACTCTGCTCCCCCTAAAATGTCACTGACTTCTTGTTCCTGGAATATTATAATATCTCTCTTTGCTATTCCTGTTGTGAGAAAACTCCAGTGCAGTTGCTCAGTAGTCCCTCGCAGTTCCAAATATAAAATCCTATTTAAAACAGGCTGCTTCAGAGGGCCTGAACCCCCAAATAGTTTTCTGTGCAGTGAAGAGGCACCCTCTGGCCATGCCCTGGATTGGGCTTTCAGGGTTGCTGTGTGGATGGACTGTGAACCTGACCTTCAGGATGGTGTTTCCTGGGACAGCATGGGTGTACATGTTAAATGCACTGGTGAGGCCACACCTTGAGTCCTGTGTCTAGTTCTGGGCCCTGTAGTGCAAAAGAGACCTGGAGGGGTTGGAGCAAGTCCAGAGAAGGGAACAGAGCTGGGGACAGTGCTGGGAAGCATCTGAGGGAGTTGGGGGGCTCAGCCTGGAGCAAAGGAGGCTCAGGGGGGCCCTTGTGGCTCTGCACAAGTCCCTGGCAGGAGGGGCAGTGAGGGGGGGTCGGGCTGTGCTGCCAGGAACAGGGACAGGAGCAGAGGGAATGGCCTCAAATGGCACCAGGGCAGGCTCAGGGTGGAGGCCAGGAGGAATTTACCCATGGCAAGGGTGCTCAGGGTTTGGCAGGGGCTGCCCAGGGAGCTTTGGACTGCCCATCCCTGGAGGTGCCCAAGGAAGGGCTGGACATGGCACTCAGTGCTCTGGGCTGGGGACAAGGTGGGAATCAGTCAAAGTTGGACTTGATGATCCTAGAGGTCTTTTACAACCTCAATGATTCTGTGAATCCTCTTTCTCCATATATTTCCTTGTAAGCTTAAAATAGTTCCCTGCCATATGAGCTGGCATCCACATTTGCCTTAAAGCAATGACATCTGCAGCATCTTTCTGTCCTGTGGACAACAGGCTGCTGGAGCCTTTACATCTTGTTCTCATCCTTGCCCTGTAATTTGTTTTGTCTGTCATCACTAAGCACTTCCATTCTTTTGTTTTCAGAGTCTTCCCTGGTGCTGCTGATGCTGTAGCTGAAGTCTGTAAGGTCAAAATACCAATTTGCTTGGGTGGGCAGTGCTGCTGTAGCTGCTGTAACACAGAAAAATGGTGGTGTTATGCTTCTCTGCATGTCAGACTTTGTTCCTTCACCCTCCTCTCTTTCTGCTTTTCCCCTTCTGGGAAGAGAGCCCCAGACACAAGTCAGTGGAATTTACCAAGTTAGAAGTGCACTGAGTTAGAAAGAAACGCTGCAGAAAGGAAATGTACCCTTAATGGTAATCCTCGAGCATCAAGGGATGAGCTGCTTCGTAGCACTTTGTCCTTCAGGGCTCTTCCTCTGTGTCATCCTGCTACCAGACATCCTTGCTTTGCTCAGGAATTACATCCCCAGTGCTGTGTTTGACCCAACAGTTTATTCCTTCTTCTTTATCGTGGGGCCTCACCTCATTTCCAGCCTGACTGCTCAAGTTCTTAGCAGTTTTGAGGTGCTGCTTTTAGCACTCAGGGTATTGTTTTGGCCTCTGTGTTATCTTTATATTTACACTATCAGCAGCACTTTTGCACCTGGCCAGTGATATTGGTATGCTCATAGCACCCAGGTATGTTCCTTCTTTCTTGTCTGCACACGTACTCATCAATAATTCTGTTTCTGCCTCCCTTATCTCCCTCTTGAAGAGATACAACTGCTTTAATGATAACAAAACCCAGGAATTCTATTCTTCCCCTCTGATTCTCACCATTCATCTTTCTCCCCTCACTAGCAACGCTTGTGTCATTTTTGTTGTTATTGCCAAGAAAATTCCTTTTTAAAAAACAGTGGTGCTCAGCTTTGGACCCGTCTCGCCCACACTATCAAATTATGGCATGTGTATTTTTAGGCACAGTTCATCACAATTCTTAATTTTGGTTCAGTGGATAAGCCCTTACATGTGTCTTTGTTTTGTGCCTCAATATCAGCCATATTATTTATGATTATTTCTTCATTTCCCTACCTGGATTCTCCTAAATTTTTCTCTTTTTTTTCCTGTTCCTCATCTTTTCTGAAAGACTGCCTTTTGTAGTTTGATATTCTCACTTTATGCTTAGTATGGCTGCTCTGTTTATTTTTCTCATCTCCTTCACCACCTGCCAATTCACTTCTTTTTTTTTTTTTCCATTTTAGCATGCTTTTCTCATTCCTTGCTCTTTCTATATCAAGCTTTTCTCATTTTGTACTTTAGATTTTTTTTAATAACTCCTTTTACTTCTTGTTTATTTCCAAAGTTTAAACCCCTTCTTAAAAGGACTTCGTGTGTTTTTCTCCTTAATCCCAAGCATATTGTCTCTTATAGATCAGCATTACTTGTTTTCTTCACTAGGCTATATTGCCCTGGAAGATATTGAGCTCGCCTGATATTTTCTTGTTTTTGTTGTTATTTGTTTCTTTATATAATCCTCCTCCAAGTGTCATACTAGAAACCTTTACAAAGGGTATGGACTTCCAACTTCATCGTTATTCTGTTTCTGCTCAAAACTAGCATAATTTTAAGACTGTATTTTCCAGAAAGACAAAAACATAAGAGGGCTTCTTTTCAAAGGAATCAAAGATGTAAGAACTCACAAACAACTTCTTCAGAGCCTGAATAGAAATACTGCATTGGGCAATCCAACTGTGGAAGGGAAAGGAAAACTTTGGAGAAGGTTCAAGGCCCAGCTAAATGTAACACCTTGGGCTGCAGACAGCTTCTTGGCCTTTTTTTATCCAATGTGTTTTCATCCCAGATGCCAAACACAGTTGGTCACAGATTCCTGAAGTGCTGAATGAGACACAAGGAGAAAGAAAAAGCCTACAAAACTGTGCTGGATGGGTGGCTGTAAGCCTGGAGGCAGCATCCAGCTTTGAAAGCCAAGAGAAAAATACTTCTGGTTTGGTGATTCAGTGTGTTGTTCAGGGTGCTGATTCCATCTCAAGTCTCTCTGTATTTGAGACAAGGCTCAGCTCCTGAAGACAGATACTTTTGGTTCAATTCTCCTCTTTCACTGAAAAAACCCCCCTCATTATCTATCCTTTACATCTCTAGGGGAAAGAACATTTGATGTGACTGTGTCTGAAAGATTCATAAACCAGAACGTGTATGAAGTCTTTCAAGATTTAAAAAAAAAAAAAAAAAAAAAAAAATCATACTGTGGTTTTTAAATCCATCTTCCTGATTGTGGGATGGGTGATTTGTCATTTGCCATCACAATCAGAATACAAATACCTCTCATTCCTACCAGAGGTGGGGAGATGTAGAAAGATCAATTCCTTCAGCAGGCCTTTATGAGAAGAGGGATGGTGGGGAAGGGGAGTATTTCCATGGGAAAATCATGGAAACTCCATTTATGTGGCACAATATTGGGAAAAGCTCCATCATGTACAAACTGAGGAAAGTGGGAGAGAGTTATGAGAAACTGTTCCATGAGGGGGCACACCTGGGAGGATTAAGGTCTCTTAAAATGCTCTTAGCTGTACCTAAGCCTGGAGTGGGCTTACACCTCTGTTCCAGAGCTGTGAGGCTTGGAGATGTGTAAAAAAGCTCAGAGCATCTTTAGAGACGTGGAAGGATGGTGCTGTTCCCTGTGCAATGCAGCAATGCACAGCTGCAGGGATTTAGACCAGGCAGTAGATTTCCTGTCTGGTTTCTAGAAACCATCCCAGGAAAAGGGGGGGAGAAGGTGCTCCTGAGCAAGGGAAAGGTTTTGCTTTGGGTAAGGGAAGATTGAGGGATCCTGGTCTTCATTGTACAGAGCTGCCCTGGGCTTTTTATGGGGGAGAACAGGAGGTTTCTCATAACAGTGTCATGATCCTCCCTGTCCTGGAAGATGAGAGCAGCCTGTGGCCACTTACAATATGTTATCAAAACAGTGGCTCTGGCTCAGGGGCTCTGGCAGTGAATTTACTGCTGCCTTCTAGGCACCCCAGGGTGTGCTGAGCTGCAGGAATGGTTCTTAGGGAAATCTGGAATGTCAGATTGCACAACACAGCTTTTGGGCCTCAGCCAGGACGAGGAGGTGCTGCTGTGCTGAACAAGGCAGATTTGTTGGTCTGGGGAACATCTGCTCAGTGGTCTCTTGGAAAAGTAAAGGCAGATCTGCAACTTCAAGATGGATGCAGATTAATGAAACTGCTCTGGATCAATCAGGTTCTCATGCTAGACTCAAAACGTGGACCTTTTTCTGTCTTCTGCACTGCAGGGTGTTGTATTGTCTGCACTCCCAAAAATAACTCTGGAAAGAATTGTTCTTCAGAAGAAAACCCTCTGAAGTATATTTTATATCTGAAGTATATTCCAAGCCATGAAAAAGCGATCATAAAAACTCACATCTGGGTTATATTTTATCAATAAATTATAGAAATTGGCAGTAGTCTATGTGGGCTGATGTGAGATTAGAGGTGGGAAGAAGAGATTTTCATGTGTTTCCCACCTACCTGCAGTAGCATGAGAATATTTGTTTTGAGATGCCTGCACTCCTCTCTAGACGAAAGTCACAATGTGACACTATGATGTCAGCAATGGATTCTTATTTTCCTCGTTGTTTTCTCACACAGACACATTCCTGTCATGAGTTTCAGTGCAAAATGTAACCCAAACTCTGTATTCTGTCACCATCTGATCAAACTGGGGTGTTGGGGTGTGTTGTAATTGTCTGTCCATGGCCAACTGTCAATAAACCTGCTGGGGCAGTTTTCTGATCTCCTCACAACCCAGCCTCCCTCCAGGCAGAGATCTTCTGCTCATGGGCCAGTGAGTGTCACTGAGAGAATTCCATCATCCCACTGGGAAATGCTCCAGCCAGGGGGAGGAGCCAAGTATTCCTACCTGGATAAAAATCTGGGAGTTGGAACACCAAGGCATCCTTTCCACTGGATTCCCAGAGGAAGACCAGGCCCATCTCTCACCACTGGACCTTCAGTGAAAAACTCCACTTTTCTCCAGGAGCATCACTTCACCAGAGCCACATCTGCCACTGGGACTGCAGCCACCATGGGATGGCACTGCCACCAACACCCTGACACACAGGGGGGCAGCTGGGATCCTGACTCTGTCAGTGGGGTTTGTTTGTTTATTTGTTTGTCTTACTGCATGTGTTTTTGTTTTATTGTTTATTTTAGATCCCCTAATAAAGAACTGTTATTCCTATTCCCATATCTTTGCCTGAGAGCCCCTTAATTTCAAAGTTATCGTAATTGGGAGAGAGGGGGTTTAAATTCTCCATTCCAAGGGAGGCTCCTGCCTTCCGTAACAGACACTTGTTCAAACCATGACAATTCTAAAGCCATGAAATCCTTATGTGGATTTTAGGTCACAACTATGATCTTGAGGACCTTGTTGCCCTATTAACTTGCAGACTGCTGAGCAGTTTTTTTGTTTTCTCTTTTCCTGTTCCCTGGCATTTTCTCCCCATAAATATACCTGAGTGATTGTCTCTGCATACATAGATACACAGTTATTTCAATATCATGGAATGGTCTGATTGGAAGAGACTTCTGGAGGGTACAGAGATCAGATTTCTACTTGCAGTGAACCCAAAGCCCAGCTCCTCTCAGCTTCTCCTCACAGGTCCTGTGTTTGTGCCCCCTGAACTATCTGGGAGCCCTCTGCCTGTCCCTCTTCTGCCAGATCCCTGCTCAGTTGGGTTCCCACAGCTGTGCCCAGTCTGTTCCAGGTGTGATCTCACCCTTGCTGACCAGAGGGGAAGAGTCACTTCCTTGGATATGTTGTCCTGGCCCTCCAGATGTGGCCTGAGGAGGAGTTTGCTGACTTACAGTGCTGGCTCTTATTCAGCCTGGTGCCCAGCATCCCCCCAAATCCTTCTGAGCCCTTTTCAGTTGTTTCCCAGCATGCCCTGATGCATAGAGTTGCTTCCTCTCCACTCCAAAACTTTGGGCTTCTTGTTGCATTCCAGGAGGGATTTTGTTGGCCCCATCCTCCTGTTCTACAGGATTCCCCTGGATTCAAGTTCTGACATTCAGCATGTGAATTACTCCACTTTTCCTGGTAGTCAGATCATTTTCCCTGATTGCCATGGATTTGCATAGATGGCAGACAGGGGCCTTGCTATCACATCAGCCAGCACTTTCAGCACTCCTGCAGGTCTGAGTGAGCTTTTCTGTGTAATTTGCAACCAGTTGCTCTCCCACTGATTGCTGTTGTCCTTCCCAGGCTCCATCTCCATGGCAAAACACAGAGGAATTGAACAAGACTTTAAATTTGAATACTGAGGGAAAAAAATGAGCATTGAGCATGCTGCCACTTTCTGCACTTCCCATCTCTGCCTTTTGCTGAGGGACACACTGAGGTTCATGCTGTCTGTGCAGGCACTTTTGGGATGTACTCAGAGGGTTTTTAGTGCAAACTGCCCATGGTGATTGAGAAAATAACATCTCAGCATTGCAGCAAATTGGCCCTGTTTGTAGCACTCAAAACTGCCTTAGCTGAGGTGCAGCGTGTTCTGTCTAAAAATGTCACTGGATGGTAGCAGCTCAGGCAGCCTTCACTCTGATGAAACAATCGTGCTCTACAACTCCATCTAATGCAAAAGAATGTGTGCCAGTGTTAAATTCTTTCCCTGAGGATTTGTGTGGTTTCAGAACACAGAGATGCTGATGTAATGGCCACGGCTCAGCCTGTACATGTGATTTGTTAAAGTGCAGTGTGATGAAACCCCTGGAGTGCTTTGGAGGGGGCTGCACAAAAGTAATGGTGTGGGAGACAGGCTGGCCTTCATACTCAGGACATTTGCTATGTTTGGGGTATTTGTACGAGGACAAAGGCAACAGAACTGTATGAGACTGACCTTCTCCTTTGTTTTACTTTTACTGATAGGCAGTGATCCAAACAAGAGCTGGCAGGCCAGGCTTAGAGTTACAGAATCCTAGAATGATGTGGGTTGGAAGGGACCTTAAAGGTTGTCTAGTTCCACTGTCCCAGGTTGCTCCAAGCCTCGTCCAACCTGGCCTTGTACACTTCCAGGGACCCAGGGGCAGCCACATAATTTCTGGTAACCTGTGCCACGGCCTCAGCACCCTCACAGGGAAGAATTTTTTCCTAGTATCTAAGCTAAATGTCCCTTCTTTCAGTTTGAACTCATTACTCCTTGTCCTATCACTGCAGTTACTTATAAGTAGTCCCTCTCTTCTACCATTTAGAAACAAAAGAAAATCAAATTATCTGAGAGACCAGAGGAATTTGATGAAGGTGGACCAGAACTGCAGGACAAAGCCACGCTTCTGCACAAGAACCTTAAACACAGTGTTTGTATAACTTGCTAAAGAGTTCAGATTAAAAGATTATGAAACAAGCCTTTTTTTTTTTTTTTTTTTTTTTTTTCTCTGAAAGTCTTTCCCACTTCAAAGAACAAGAAGTTTCCTTACAGGAATGAAAGGCAGTGAATTGATAACAAACAAGTCAAACCACAAGTGCTTTGTGCAGCAGTGACCTGCTGCAGGCAGCAGAGATGAAGGGTTCATTTCCTTCTAGAAGCTGAGGAGGTGCACTGGACCAGGAACCTTCTGAACCCAGAGCCTGGCAAACTTCCACCCAATGCCTGGCTGGAGCTGGAGCAGTTTTGGGGAAGCTCCAGTTACCTGGATCTACAAACCACACCACTCCCTGTCGTGTCCCACATGCCAGCATCATCTCACTGGACCCTCCCTCAGCAGGGAGTGGGAGAAATGCCAAGAAAAGGCCATTGTGTGAGCTTTTCCTGGTGGAAAAGGAGCCATGTGTAAAGCCTCATGTTGCCTTGTGCTATTTCTTCCCTTCCACAACATCAAAAAAATCAGGTGTCCATGCTAAAAATACAGCTGGGAGCAGAGGTGTTGTTTAACATGCAGAATTCACCTCTCAGGGAGTGTTTCAATCACAGAACTAAACTAATGTTGAGCTTGTTCTGGGTTTCATTTTCTCGTTGGGAATACCTGAAGTTTAGTATTGTCACAAATGCTGCATCCAGACTCTCAACTTTTCTCTTTTTGCCTGTGTAAGTCTGTGTAAGTGTGTAAACTAAAACTTCCCTGCCTTAATAAATGTCCAGCAAGTCCTCTGTGAGACAATTAATGTGCTGGGGTATTTGTTTCAAGACAGCATTGTGATGATCTCATCTGAAGGAGCAAATACAGCAGGCTCTCACTATTCTTTGTCACCCATGCACATGAAAAAACCTGCACTTAAATATCTGGTAGTTTTTATATCTTTAAGTAAAAGGTAATAAGGAATAATGGTCCAAAAAGTGAAAATACTGAGTACTCTGAAAATCCTTTTTGCTATTCATGAGCTGTTTGTTAACTGTATCTGGACTCTGCAAATCTGTTCAGTGGATAATATAGATAAACAATTGTCAATTTAAATGTGCAAACTATTTAGTTTAACTTTTTGCCCCCTCTGATATAGTGCTGGTTGTGTGGCTATGTGGCTGTTCATGGACTGGAGAAGAGATTTTTAGGCAGTGGAATACCAAATAGCAAATATTTGTGCTGCTGCATTGAAAAAACTCAATTATGTGCAGGCATTTTGCAGGGAATAGGTATTTTTCAAGCATTCACATGAATCAAAAAGCTATTCACTGGAATGTTTATGAACTTCAAAGCGGTGGTACATGAACAGAAAAGAGCATAAGAGTGCTTCAGAATTCAAAGAGACATTCTTAAACATTGCCTGAAAGTGCCAGCCTCAGGCCAAGTGTCAATGCTATCTTCCTGCTTACTATTTTATTATTCTGGTGATATATGCACTGAGAATTTGGGATGGCAAAGTGTTCTGAGTTTCTGTTTTGCTTAAAATATTTGTGTCAGTGAGGGGTTGTAATCCAGGGAACTGCTTGGAACTGCAGGCAACCAGGAAGGGGAATCAAGGCATTAAATCTCACTGCCACTCTTCATAAGAGACAAAACATTTTCCCCTTATCCTCTCTTCACAAAAGATACCTGGGGACTGTTTGACTGGGTGAATGATCATGGGATTAGGGAAAATGTAGATAAATTTTCATCTGTTGGTTGTGGAGGGACTCCCAAAGGAGGGGAGGAGTATTGGGCTGATTTTTGGTTTGTTTGCGTGGAATTTCCAAAGTTGCACCAGCCCTTCTTGGAAAGAGAGAAGAACAGAAAGTGACTTGAAGCTGACCACTTACCAAACCAGGTATTTTGAACTACAAATATCATCCTTGCAGCATTTGTGGAGATTTATAAATTACCTGCAGATTTGTCACCTCATGAGTCTTTGGTGAAGGATGTACTGGAACTGGGGAGGGATGTCCCACACATTTGAGTGGTTCAGTAGTAGAACAGGTGCTTGGAGATGGCTGTGGTTTCCACATCCTGGAGACTTCCAAAACCCTTTTGGATGGGGCCTGGATCAACCTGATCTCAGTGGGAAGTTGGCCATGCCCTGAGGAGTGGGGTGGAGCAGAAGTCTCATCTAACCTGAATTTTCTGAGGCTCTAGGTGCTGAGAGAGGTGTCCCCAGGGAAAAAGCAGAGGAGAAAGGCATGAGATTAATCTCTGTTTCCTCTCTGGGCTGCAGGACAGAGTTCCAAGGAGCATAAATGGCTGGAGTCTCATCTTTGCACAGTCAGCTTTGCATGAATTCTTTATTCAGCCTTGATTTTCCTCTTGTGGATTTTATCTCATCTCTAAAGTCATGGGAACTGAAATTTCATGTTACAATTTGTCTCCTCTTATCAGAGATGCATTGCTCTGTGTTATGTTATCTGTCTTGTCTACAACCATTTTTGCATGTTTGTTTTTTTTTTTTTTTAAACAGCATAAATATTAGGAAGAGAATTATTCTGTAATTGGATATTGCAGTATGAAATGAAGAGGAAGGCTAAGGGCAGATAACAAGGAAGCCTTTCACTGCAAGACTTCAAGAGATGTGGCAGTATAAAGTCATTTAAAATAAGTCTGAACAACTTCTGGAGACTAATACTGTGGGGAAAGATCCAAGATTTCTTGTCTGGAAACTACTGAACTCTTGAAGTCCAGTTGTAGAGGACAGAGCATATATTCAACTCCAGTCATTTACATCTCAACAATTTCCTCAGCACTACAACAAAATTACTTTATAAATAACATTAAATTTTGTATGTGCTGGCCTAAACTCAATTTTCTTATCAGAAAGGACTTGGGGATATCTGAAAGCTCAGCAGACTCTTATATCTGCACACAGAGGGAGGAAAGTTTGGTAGTCTTTGTTTCTATTGGAATATAAAATAGGAAAATGAGCAAAAAAAATTACTTTTTTTTGGTGGATTAGACTGTAATTGCTTGATTGAAGCTAAAATTTATTTAAGGTATTTAAAATACAGTGCTGGCTACATTCTCATGAAAACAAAAGAAGTTATGAGGTGGAAAGTCCAGGTGGGTTTCTTCAGCCAGGACTGGACAAATAAGGGCTGGATTTAGTGTTGTTTCAGCTGCTGGAAAAGTGAAATTATGAGAGCAGAGCTTTGGTGTGACCTCTAATCCCCCTGTGGTTGTGCAGAGGGTGATCAGCACCTCATCCAGTGGGGTTTTCACTGGGGATGTGAAAACAGTTCAGGCCTGTCCTGATCCTGTGCTTGCTCACCTTTATAAATTCTCTGCTGTGCCAGGCCAGATGTCACCAAGTCTCTCTGAAAGCTGAAAGGCTGATATTGAGAGTCCTGGGTGGGAACAGCACATAAAGACATAACATTCCCTCATAGAGCCATTAACACTAAAAAATAAATTAAATTTGAAGTAGTGCCGTCTCTTACTTCGGCCTTGAATAATGTTATCAACATTTTAAAAAGAACAGCCTGGAACTCTGTTTTGCAAAACATATGCAACCAATGTTCTTGACCAGAGAAAGAAATTAATAAATAATTAACCACTTCCACAGATCACAACATGTTCAAAGCAAGGGGGCCTGCTTTGAGGGGACAGTCATAAATTGAAGGGCCAAGGCAGCTGAAAGCTGATGAGAACTGGGCTTGAGCTTAGGCTGGGCTAACTCTGTGATCTATGAGAGTCCTTCACTGTGACAGTTTCTCCATGCTTGTGCCAAGTATGCTGATGAAGTTCCAAGGGGTTACCAGTCATGCATAGTCTACAGATATTTGTATTACTGAGTGAATCAGATGTGAAAGATAGCTGTTGTAGTCAGGGAAATGACTAATGAGGAAGGTTACCTGGAACTCTGCATTTTAAAGCCTTCTCAGTGAGAAGTGGTGTGGGAGACAGAGGCTCCTTGCATGCTGATGTGTCCCACCTCAGCCTCTCTTTCAAATCATGAAGCTTCCCACAGCAGTGCTTTGTTTGATGAACACCATGGTGTGTGCATGAGGCAGGATTTCATACCTGGAAATGGAATATTTCCCAGCATTTTTTGTTACATGCTGTGATTTGCAGAGCAAGATTTTGTTGAAGCCCAATGAGGTGTCAATGTGTTGATACAGGAGCCTGTGAAAATTGTGATGGTAACAGAGGACAAGGCTGGACCAGTAAATTTTTCTCTGATAAAACCTTCAGAGCAGCAGGAGTATGGCCTGATGTCAGGTCAAGAGAGGAACCTGATGTTCTTGTTATGGCCTGAGGTGGTGAAGTGTCTGTGATCCTGCACATGGGAATCCCTAAACACAAGACCTTCCAGTCCCCAGTGCTGTGATGATGTGCATGGAGGAGATTAGAGCTCTGATCTTGACTTTAATTACATTCAGTCACACAGGAGTTTGCTCTGTAAATCCAGGCACTTCCCTTCTCCCTGGAATGCTGGCTTCTCCAAGTTCTGGTCTTTCTGACCACTAATGATATTTGTAAAGGAACAACATCATCCCAGGTCATGTAAATGAGATAATCCCTGCAGCTGACAAAGAGCTCAGAAACCCATCCTATAATCTTGTCCTTGTCACTTGAATTCTTCATCTTTTAGATGATAAACAGAATCACAGAATGGTTTGGGTTGGAAAGGACCTCAAAGATCATCTCATTCCACCCCTGCCATGGCAGGGACACCTCCCAGTGTCCCAGGCTGCTCCAGCCCCAATGTCCAACCTGGCCTGGGACACTGCCAGGGATCCAGGGGCAGCCACAGCTGCTCTGGGCACCCTGTGCCAGGGCCTCACCAGCTCCACAGTAAATAAAATATTTTTTTAAATTTTTAAATGTTTTTTTTAATTTTATTTTTTTGGGGTTATATAATATATGAAAAATAAGCAATTTAGTTCTGGTTGCACCTCGGAGCAAGCTGGCAAGGTAGGAAAAGTCCCTTTGGTTAAGTTTATTTTCAGTTTGATTTTGCAAAGATGGGAGCACCAGCCTCTGCGTGGAAAAACGTTCGTGCATTGTTCCTCATAAAAATAAGTAGTAAGCATCATAAAAGATTCTATTTGAGTAATAACCACACATCCTGTGTGCATTTAATTTTTAGCTTTAATTTTTTTTAATCCTATATAGACTTCTCTAAAGATACTTTTAAAAATTATTTGTTAAAAAGACTCTAATTATAAATAATTTTCACTTCCTGCTCACATGTTGACACTTCAGGATGCATTTCTGTCTGCAATGAAGCAGGAGCAACCAAACTCTCTCGCAGAAGTCCATTCATGCTCATGGCCACCGGGTGTCACTATGATATAGATAAAAAGAGACTCCAGCACAAGAAAAAAAACAAATTTCAGCTCTGCAAAGCTTTTCTGCCAGAATTTAATAGTCGTGGCAGTCTTGTAAAACACATTCATCTCTTCAGGCCCAGGATAATGGAGTCTATAAGGAGCAGTTCTGACTCTGGTGGTGCTGGCACTTGTTCAGGATGCCAAAATCATGCCAAGGTTGAGTCTCTGATTCTGAACTCAGGGCAGAGTCTGGAGTGTTGGGATGTTCAGTAATTAGGGCACATGGCAGGCAGGAGATTGCATTTGGTTTATGAGCATCATGGGGTTTCTGGTTTTACTGTTTTTCATTCTGCATTCCAGTGGTCAAAATGTGAGGGGAAAAAAGCCCCAGCAGCTCGCTGCTTCATCTCTCCATCACCCCCCTGAATTTGTGTCTCTGGAGCTCTATTGGCAGTTAATTGGAACCTTTTGCCCTTGCAATGCTCACTTTTTCCAGTTTTCCCTGTGTTATTCCAACTTCTCTTTGCCCTGCCTCATCTCTGAGGTGGGCTTTAATGTGAGAATGAAGATACAGCTCTGTGAAAGGCATCAGTTCCACGTGGGACCTGTGCTGCAAGAAGGAAGAAGGAAGTCATCTAGAGGAATCACTTGCTTCTTTGTTTCTTTGATTTTTCTGTTTGTTTTGCAGCCACCTCCTCGTGTCCTTGGCAAACTGAGTCCCTGAAGACTCCTGAATTCTGCCCATGTGGGTGACAGCAGTGCAATTCAAGGAAGGTTACTAAAAATAACATTCTTAGTAAAATACTATTCTTACTTTCTGCATGGGACAAGATTCCTGTTGGCTGTGCCTGGGGCTGGTGGGTGGATATTTACTGGTGGGACTCAAGAGAACTTTGTTGCCCTCCTTGCCACTTGTTTTTTGTGTTTTCTAGGAGAATGTGGCTGCTGTTCTGCAGCCTCACACAGCTTTAGGCTCCTCCCTGTGACAGGCCAAGGTTAGAGGTGGAGATTCTTCACCTCCTTCACACCAAGCTCCTTTTTTCTCTGTTGTAGCAAGGTGAGGCTGGAAAGGACAAGGCAGGTCCTTCTTAAACAACTGGCAGACAGCAAATGATGCAAAACCTTCCAGACTCTTCACCAGAAGGGAACAGAGAGACAGCTGCCTGTCTCCTGATCCTAGGGAAGAGCTCAGGGGGTATCTTCCATCTGGAGTCTGTTAAAGGAAACACTTCCATCTACTCTGCTTTGTGGGGAAGGAGAAAATCCAGAGGTGTGGACTGGCTCCCTCCAGATCATCCTTGGATTCTGCATCCTCCATAGTCCCAACCAGAACTCGATCCAGCTTCCACAGCCAGACTGGGGAAGGCAAGAGCAGGATGGCATCTCTTGTATTGTGCAAACTCTGACATTCATTTTTCAAAATTACCAAGGAGTGTTGTGCAGCAGGCTTTTTTTTTTTTTTTTTTATGTGCCTCATTTTATTTTTTTTTGGCTGGTGCATTGCTGGCTGCCATACGGCTCAATATAAAAATCTTTATGGGTATCTGCTGTCTCTCATAATACATTAAGTTATGTTAATTAACACTAATTAAATCAATCTAAAACATATATGAAACATAGCCCCACAAATTAGATAATTGAAGTGAGCTGGCCAAGTCCTTAGATTTTTGCTAAATGCTGCTAGTGCCTCATGAAAGCACTGATAACACTCTCCTACTCTGCTTGTGCTGTGCAGACATTCCTGTGCAGATTCTGGGGCTCCTGAGTTTTCTTATTTGCTGGAGCTGCAGGAGCAGGAAGGTAAATGCCAGTTGTCATTTTGAACACAGCTGGAAGATCTAAGTTGCAGCACAGTGGCATTTCTTGCTGTTGCTCTGAACTTTTTCTCAAGTGTCCTTCTGACATCAGTTTGGATTCACAGCCTAAAACTGGCCTATGGTGTAGCAGATTCAGCAGGGCTGAATTTGAAACCTGACTCACAAAGTAGGAAACAGAAGGCAGGTTTGTTTAGATGAAAGTATCTGGAAATTTTGTCAGAATAACGAGGAAACACAAAGTATCACAGGCAGAATGTCTCTACACAAGGAATTTCACTTAATTTATTGTCATTTAACCACTATAGTCATAAGCCACTAATGACTGATTCAAACATTGAGAAAAGATGGAGAGAGAAATGATTAAGCACTTAGGGAAACACTTTTCCTCCCCTTTCTCAGGACAAGTTTCAGTTCAGCACCTTTCCTCCTTCCCTCTCTCCACATCTCTTGTGCCACAGTGAGTTCCCACTGACTCCCTTGGGCAGTTGATGGGCAGAAGGAAGCTTCTTTTGGCACTTCCTGCCTTCCAGGACTGTGCCTCCAGCCCTGTTCTCAGGAGCATCTTCCATTCCTCCAAATCTTTCGTTTTATTTTCACTGTTTTCTTTGGCATCCAAAAATGGTGCCTTTATCTCCTTTCTCTCCTACTCTCAGTGCTTGCCCTCATTTCTTAAATATGTCTGAGCAGAGGAGCCAAGTGCTCCTCTGGCTGGTTGAAATTCTGAGATTTAGGTTGTTTTTATGTTTCAGAGCTGTCTGCATGTGGCTGTGATCAGCCCAGGGCAGTTCATGGCCTCCTCCCACACAGGTCATTCCTGCAGTCCTCTGCTACCCAAATCCTGCCAGTGATGCCCAATACAAGTGTTCCCAGTGGGGTGTGAAGAATGTCCTCACTTGCACTCCAGGTTCCTGTAAAGCACTGGAACACAGCTCTGTTATCCAGAAAGAAATAGCCAATGCTGCAGTTAAAATATAAAATAAAAAAGAAAGTATAAAGTAAAAAAGAGTGTGGGTTTTTGGTTTTGTTGGGTTTTTTTTCCTGAAAATATTTTTCCAGCTTGTTTATTTTCTTTCAGATTACTTATTTATTTTAAGGAATAAAGTGTTTGCTGACAGAGGCATAAGGCCTTTTATAGGCTAAAATAACAGCAATCTGTCTCCTCCTGTAACTCTGTGACAGCTACTAAATCAATGACAATAAAACATCAATGGTTAACACTGTACAGTTTGTTCTGGAAAAGAATAGCTTTGAGGGTGGTTAGTGTGAGCCCATAGTTATGGACAGAAGGGAACTCGGTCTAAAACTGAGCACTTGGCATCTCCTTGTGCAGAAAAACACAGCAACTCAAACCAACTCTGGGTTAGAGCCAGACCCAGACAAAATGTTGGGGCTCAAGGGCAAAATTCCTGACCTGAGCACTGCTTTCCTGTTTGACCTTGAGCATTGACTTCAATATTTGATGAAGGAAGGGCTGCTGGTATTTTCTCTTTGGTAAAATGAGAACAGCATCCATTTTTGATCAGTTAATTGAGGGTGCCTGATGGAAGGCACTGAGCAGGTATTGATTATAGGAATTCAGTTCATACGTTTCCCACAGGAACAAGAGGGTCAGCACTGTGAGAGAACTTGCGCATGATGTAAAGCAACTTGGTTTTCTGGTTGGATTGGTATGGGTTGCTTACAGATAAATCCTAGTTTGGAATGAAGTGAAACAGCATTTCTTTTTTTACTAATAATGTTACTTTGTAGTAAATTTTATACTTTGTTGTGTCTTTGAAAATAACAGAAAGGACTAGTTCTGAGAAGAGCTAGGAAGTGCTAGCAAAATATTGCATCTGTTTAGATTGTATTTTAAACAGGGTTATTTGCTAAGAGAGAGACATGTGTACATTTCCTGTAACAAGACTGGTTTAAACCAAAGATAGAATTGTGCCAACAATGACAGGAGAAGTAATTTTAAAAACTTTCTGAATTTAAAATTAACTATGTTGCTTATTCAGAGGAAGGAGTTGGATTGCAGAATTTGTTTGTGTTCAGAAAAACACTGCTGGTGAGGGAAGGGCAATAGGCAGCATGTCTGGAGCAAGGTCACTCATTAGGATTGAGGTTCCTTGGCTGGGGACAGCTTATAAGTGACATAAGTGTTAAGGGTTTTTCAGTTACCACATAGGGAACTCCAGAGCTCAGCTGATCCACTCCCCTGAAGAGAATCAAACAGGGCTTGTTGATTTCTGACACATTTCTCTAAGATACTTTTAGACCTCCAGTGATGGAGAGACAGCTGCAGCAGGAATTCTGTCCTCCTTCACCAGGTTTTCCAGTAAAATATTTTTCCTAATGTTTTAATCTTTCTTGCTGTGAATTAAACCTTCTCTCCTAGTTACTATTTCCACAAAGCACAGGTTGTTCCCTTCCTCTGTATGACAGCTTTCTATATGAAGATGGCTACCTGGTACATTTTTCTCTGCTTTCAGCTGCATATCCCAGTCCTTTCAATGTTTCCTTCCCTTTGGACTATTTTCTTTTACTCCACACTTTCCTGGAGTTCAGTGCCCAGCCCTGTTGTGTTCTTCCCAGCACTGGGTAGAACAGAAGGATTGATTCATGTCTCAGAAACCTTATTTTTGTTTCTGTATCTCAGTGTGACACTTGCCATTTTCACAACAGTGTGGCACTGCTGACTCACGCTCGGTTTGTCATTGACTGTAACACCTACACCCATTTTGCAGAGCTGTTACCTAACCTGCTTCTCCACGTCCAGTATTTGCACTGTCTGTTTAGTGTAGGATATTGCAATTGCATTTATTGAACTTCATTTCCCCCCTGTTTTGCTAGTTTGCAAGCATAATTTCACATTCTATTCCCACGTGCCTCTAGTTTCTTCCAGCTTTATTCCATGGTTGTAGCTATGAATGAAAACACAGAACTGGACTGAATCTAGGTTATGTCTACATTGACAGTTCCTCCTAGACTGGGGTTTGCAACTTGTTTGTGTAAATGTTAGATGAAATAAAAATTCTTATTAAAGTCAAAAGAGAGGACACAGCATCACAGAATCACAGAATGGTTTGGGTTGGAAGGGACCTCAGAGATCATCCCATTCCACCCCTGCCATGGCAGGGACCCCTCCCACTGTGCCAGGCTGCTCCATCCCCAATGTCCAACCTGGCCTGGGACACTGCCAGGGATCCAGGGGCAGCCACAGCTGCTCTGGGCACCCTGTGCCAGGGCCTTCCCACTCCCACAGTATAGAATTTTTTCCTAATATCCAATCTAACCCTACTCCCTTTCTGCTTGAAGCTGTTCTCTCTTGTTCTGTCACTATAGACTTTAATAAAGAGTCTCTCTCCATATTTCTTGTCTGCCTCTCCTAAATCCAAGACCCTTATGCTTTCATAGTTAGAAATGAAACTGACTTGAAGTAAAAGTTTGCTCCCATTTTTCTAGGGAAGATTTGATGCAAAAATGTGATGAATTTACCACTGTGGTCTTCTTGACTGTCTTCTGACAGTCACTTTCCCTTTCTGTTAAATAGCAAAGTAACACTCTCCTTGTTTATAGTGAACAAAGCTTTTCTCACTCTCTATTAATGTATTTATGGAATGTTTCTTGTACCCTCTATGTCTCCTAATTATGGCTTTCTCCTTTACCCTTATGTGCTTGTTTCCCTTTTATACTTGTCCTTGGCAATCTGATTTAGTTCCCATCTATTGGGTTCCTCTGACTTCTGTCTGACATCAATGAGCAGCTCATGATATATCTTAATTGGTCCATTATGCATGGTAGCAGAATGAAGGATAAACAGTTCCAGCTCCTGATAATTTTTGCCTAAATTGCTGCCGTGCAATAAGGGTCACTCACTGAGAACCTTTATCATTCATCATTTTGGGAGCTTTGACAAGGTGATTGTCCAGCACTCGCTTTCCTCCCTTCACATTCCCTCTCACTGCAAAATCATAAAAAATGCCTATCCAAAAGTTCCTGGATGTGATTAGAAGTAGGGTGACCTATGGTTTATTCTGCTGTTCTACAGAGACAGACCTCTGCTAGTGCTCTGTGTCCAAAGAGATGCCAAATGTTCTCTTTGTTCCACATATCTTAGTGACTCATAATTAACAGGCACTGATCTCTTCCCTTTGTCACCAGGGACAGGACTGAGGGAATGGCTGGAGCTGTCTGTGTCAGGGGAGGTTTAGGTTGGATATTAGGAAGGGATTCTTCCCCCAGAGGGTGTTTGGGCACTGGAATAGCTCTCCAGGGAATGGTCAGTGCACCAAGTGTAACAGAGTTCAGGAAGCAATTGGACAGTGCTCTCAGGCTCAGGGTGGGATTGTTGGGGATGATGTAGGGCCAGAACTGTGATGATCATTGTGGGTCCCTTCCAACTCAGCGTATTCTATGATTTATAACAACACTGGATCAACCCAAGAGCTGCCTTCAGTCTGTGTTTTGGTTTTAGATCCACATTTGAACTTCCAGGGCTCAGTGTGGTGAGATGATGGCTGTGGTTTTACATTAATGATCATCATTTGCAACTCCCACGGGGGTGAGCAGAGTGGTTTTTATTAAGTGCTGTAATTCAGCATCTCATTGTATATGAAAATGAAGGAGATTAGTGCATTTGTGCTGAACATATTTCCACATCAGTAAAGTGAGGGTGTGGTGACAAGACAGCTCTCCAAACCCAATTAGCTGCAGTGAATCTCAGAGATCTGGCCCTGTCTCGTCTGAGGGATGTCACCTAACATTGGAACATGTGTTACCAGGAAACACAGAGCCTGATCACGTCAGGAGCCTTCAAGGAACCAGTGTTCAGACAACCTGCAGATCCTCTGCCAGCAGGTATGTGAAGGGAAACACGAGGCAACTTAAGAGAACTCATTTGCAGGGCTTTAAATCAATGCAACTCATCGAAATCCTCCAACAAAAACTCTTTTAAAATGAAAATAAAAAGAATATGACCTTAGATGACTAATTTCATTAGTTTGACTAATGCTCGTCGGGGATTCTGAAGATTTAAAGCACCATATGAAGCTGAGTATTCTTTTAGACTGCTGCAGGGTTGGATAAATGATCTCACATTTCTCACCTGCCCACACTCTGTGTTTCCACCCCCTCTGCTCACAATCTGGGTTTTGCTACTCTCTCTGGCCTAATGTCTCAGCATGTTCTGACTCCTCCTTCTGGGTGCCAAGACGTTCCCAGGAATGGGCTAGAAATAAAGGAAGAGGCAGATTCATGTTTACTTTGTACCCATACTCAGACATTATGTAATTGCTATGGGTCCTAATAGATGCAGGAAAAAACACATTTGTGGGGCGCTGGAAGTATATATTCATTTTTATGTTCAGTGTATTTGATATTGAGCTGGAACTCATTCTTGGGTATTTTCTTGGAAGACAGTGCCCAAAGCAAGGACCAGAACAATCCTTTGTACAGAGGAGGGGTTTGTATCAGAGGTCTCTTGAACATTGTTGTTAAACAAGCAGGAGAGTGCTGCTTGATACCTCTTAAAGTCCTCATTTTGCAGAAAAAAAAATAATCCTGCAAGGCCCCCATAATTTGGTTAACTACTCAGGCCTGACACTGAATCCTTGGAGACATCATGAAGAGGCCTTCGTTCTGCAGCAAACAGATTGGCACTGCAGTGATGATAATTGCAATTATCATGAGCATAATAAATAAATAGCAATGCATTTTGCTAGCTTTAGGAGACTGAGTAATCTGGCAAACAGCTTGCTGCACTCTGTCACACAATAATGATATTCACTGCCAGCCCAGGAAGTTTACCTAGGGGCTGTGACTCATGTTTGTTTTGAAAGGCACAGCATTAAAGGCCTGTGAATTATGTCTGTTTTGAAGAACACTGCATTTAAGTAATTACAAATGCAAAACTAAAGCAAATCCACCAGGAGGAAAAAAAAATAAAATAAGGCAAGCTAATTGATCTCCCTGTTCCACACACTTTCCTTGCTTTTCTTAATAAAATTATTGCCACTGGCATGGTTTTCTTGGGATGGTTTGATATCTGGTTCATCTTCTGGGGTCACTCTCTGGTCACTGGCTAACTTTCTCTGTAGCATCAGGGTTGCACTGACTCTGGGAGCCAGCCCTGGATGAGTTTGAATTTGGGGAATGCCAAGGCTTTTTCCTGACCTGCTACTTGGGCAGATAAACTGTCACAGAAAAGGTAAGTGAATTCCTGGGGATGTAGCAGGGAGATGTCAGGGACACATTAAACATGCATTTGTCTGAGAAATTGAAGCTGTTTATGTTTCTTTTTAAAGAAACAGGTTATTATAGAAATGGTTTCTCCTGTTGTTTCGCTCACCTGGAGGTTACTTCATCAGCAAACCAAAGGTCACCTTGGAGCTCAGAGGACTTCTAGTGCCAGCATCCTGCAGCTTTTCCTGCTGTAACAAGCCACATGAAGAGTCCTTAAAAAAAGGTGCAAAACATGAAAAAATATTAAAATCACAGTGTCATGGGCTGCAGTGCAAAATGTAACCCAAACTCTGTATTCTATCACCATCTGTTAAAACTGGGGTGTGGGGTGTGGTGTAATTGTCTGTCAATGGCCAACTGTCAATAAACCTGCTGGGGCAGTTTTCTGATCTCTTCCACAACCCAGCCTCCCTCCAGGGAGAGATCTTCTGCTCATGGGCCAGTGAGTGTCACTGAGAGAATTCCATCATCCCACTGGGAAATGCTCCAGCCAGGGGGAGGAGCCAAGTATTCCTACCTGGATAAAAATCTGGGAGTTGGAACACCAAGGCAGCCTTTCCACTGGATTCTCAGAGGCAGACCAGGCCCATCTCTCACCACTGGACCTTCAGTGAAAAACTCCACTTTTCTGCAGGAGCATCACTTCACCAGAGCCACATCTGCCACTGGGACTGCAGCCACCATGGGATGGCACTGCCACCAACACCCTGACCCACAGGGGGGCAGCTGGGATCCTGACTCTGTCAGTGGGTTTGTTTGTTTATTTGTTTGTCTTACTGCATGTGTTTTTGTTTTATTGTTTATTTTAGATCCCCTAATAAAGAACTGTTATTCCTATTCCCATATCTTTGCCTGAGAGCCCCTTAATTTCAAAGTTATAATAATTTGGAGGGAGGGGGTTTAAATTCTTCATTCCAAGGGAGGCTCCTGCCTTCCTTAGCAGACACCTGGCATTCAAACCACAACACACAGATAAATAGTTAGTCAAGGATGAATGGTAGAAGAGAAATTTTAGTATAGATTCTAACAACCAAGAGGAAAATATAATTCTAAGTATTTTCTTTTCCTTTAAAAGTTGCTCCCTGGACATGTTGTATTCAGACCACTGAAAAATTTACTTTTGCTTCTGATCCTGCAAACAATCGGGCAGGCACTTGGCAACTTTCCTGAACTGGACCTCGAGCAGAGAATAAATGATAACTCCAGTCACTCCTTGTTTGCTGAACTGTAGGTTTTCCTGCTGTGGTCCCTGTAGCTGTGGCAGGTGAGCTGCAATGGCAAAGCAATGCCTGACCCATGGACTTGCTCCAGAAGCTTCTCCTCCCTGCTCTGTGCTCCTCCAGTTCATGCCATGCCATCCAGCCTGCCTGGGATTTCACCAGGTGCATGACTTTGAAGATAAACTTGAGGATTTTTTTTTTTTTTTTTTAACCAGCAAACCCTGTTACCTCTGCCAGCCTTAATTTCTCTGCCAAATGTTGTTTAGAGTTACTGTCAACCTTTGCTATTGCCAAGCTTTTAGTCAAGATGAGTCAGGCTAAAATAGGCATCGAAGAGCCATGTGTAAGGCTTTGGAAAATAAGTTAGGAATCTTTCACATTTGCCTTCTAGCTTCTGAGTTATTCACAGCACATTTATTTGGCTCTTCCCTGCAAACATTGAGGCTGGAAATCGTTTTGGAAAAACAAGTGAGTTAAGGTAGTGTTATGGAATCATCGAATCCTAGAATGATTTGGATTGGAATGGACATGAAAGATCATCCATGTCCCATGCCATGGGCAGGGACACTTTCCACTAGTCCAGGTTCAGTAGAGCTCCATCCAGCCTGGCCTTGGACACTTCCAGGGATGGGGCAGCCACAACTCCTCTGGGTAACCTCTGCCTCACAACTCTCATAGTCAAATTTCTTTCCTAATATCCCATCTAATCCTACTCTCTGTCAGTTTGAAGCCATTCCCCCTTGTCCTGTCACTCCAGACCCCTGTAAATAGTCTCTCTCCATCTTTCTTGCAGGCACTAAAAGGCTACAATTAGGCCACCCCAAAGCTTCTCTTTTCCAGGCTGAACAATGACAATTCTCTCAGCCTTTCCTCCTTGCCTCCTAGACTTGAGGCATGATGGAAAACCCCCAGGCTGACCAGGACAAGCTGAAAATTGCTCCCCCACTACCTCTGGCATTGACAACAAACCCCTATCAGATAGGAAGCCTGTGGCCATGGCCCTGTGGCACCATTTCACCTCTGTGACCTGTTCTTCTCCCAGGGCTTTGTGATTCCTCAAGCTCTGAGGTGGTGTGTTTCCTTCCTGCATGAAGCAAGATACTCAGAAATTCACTTGAGTTTTTTGTGCATTCTCAGAATATGCTATTGGGTTTTTTCCCCCCGTGCATTTGGAACAATTAATTTGATGTCACATCTTATGTCAGGATTAATTAGAGCTGTCTGGTGTTTGGTATGTGCAGCCTTCCTTCTCTCGGAGAGGCTGACACAAATATATAGGAATGCTTTCAGAAGCATGTGTATTATTAATTATTAATAATTATTAATGTTATTGCTGTGTGATATTCATTCTGTATATGGCATTATCTATATAAGACATCTTATTCATTTTGATTGTATTAATTTAATATAAAACACTGAGAAAGTTTAAGTCTTGCACAGGTTAAGGGCTGCAGTCACCACTGAAAGTTCACACAGCAATAACAAATTGTCTCTTGTAACCAAGGAGTGCTTAACTGTAGAGAATGTGGAGTACTATGTACTAAAAGCAACAGTTCAAAAATACATTTCCAGTTTATTGGATGGGAGCTCAATAACAATCCCTTGCTGTGTGTTTTGATTCACAGTTCCATTATGGAAACTGCCAATTTCTCTGCCAAAGTCTTGGCTCAGAAGATTCACAGTTGATCCCCGTGAAAAACAGGTGATTGGATTTTATTCTCATTATCTTGCCTCTAGTTGTGTTGCTTTAAAAATATGATTCTGGCAAAGAAGAAAGGAGAAAGAAGTTTAAAACTACCCTTAAGCATCAGAAATCAGAAAGGGACTACTTGGGCAGGAAAATGGCCAATATCTGCCTCTGCAGCAGTTGATGCTGGGCAACATCAAAATCCAGGGGCTGAGACAGGAGGGCTTTGGGTCTCATAGGTTCTTTCTGGTAAAAGAATTATCAGAGGGATAAGGACCTAAACCCAACCCTAAGAAATCTGGGTAAATAGAACTCAGAGTGGAAAGAGTACAGACTGGAGGAGAAGCCAGAGAAGGAAAAAAAGATTGGCGTGGAGAAGGGATTTAAGGAGGACAGCTTTTCATTACCTGTTCATGCGGAAAAAAACCCAAAATGAACAAATTAATGACAAGAGAAGGAAACAGCTGAAAATGCATGTGAGTCTTTTTTAGTTTGTTGGCAAAACAAGACCTGCCTGAGACTTTTGATAACATTCACTGTAGACTTTGAGCAACAAAGTTGCAAAGTACTGGAAGAAGCTAATGATATGCTAATTTTCAGAAACTTTAATAGGTTTTAACCCCAGAAACTTTAAACTGTCTCATTTGATATGAATTCCAGGAAGATTCCCAGAAAACCTTTTGCCTCACCTTGAGTAAGGCAAAAATTAAAATGTGCTTGTGTAATGCTGTCTCATCCAATATTCCCTCCAGG
The DNA here is from genome assembly GCA_018697195.1 of Certhia americana. Taxonomy (NCBI): domain Eukaryota; kingdom Metazoa; phylum Chordata; class Aves; order Passeriformes; family Certhiidae; genus Certhia; species Certhia americana. Next base: position 112,768,927 of record CM031857.1, read on the forward strand.
CAGAATAAGTACTCTCCAACTTCATAGTTTTTAATAAAACAAGAAGTCACTGTTGATGTGATTTACTCTGATTTCTGAGAGGTATTTGAAAGGTCCTGTGGGCCCCTTTGATAAAAGAAGAACCAGTACAAAGGCAGCAAAGCTACAAAGGTGGGTTAAAATTGTCCTTGTTTTTGGAATATGGGAGTGAATGCAGGTAGTAAGGCTGTTAACATCAGGCTTCTCCAGGAATCTGCTCTGGGTTCTGTCTGTTAAGTATCGTCAGAGCTAATGACAATAAATCCCAGGTGAGGACACAGCCATGAATAAACAGTAAAAAAAGAGCTGGTTATGATACAGCCTTGCCTCGATCTCTTGAGGAGCAGCATTCATCTGAACAACATGGATTTTACAAATGTGACATGCCAGGGCACACGTCCAGGGACAAAGGCAGGAGTTGTCACTCGGAGGATGGGGCAGCGCATTCCCAAGGCAGCAGCTCTGGAAAGGAGGCAGAGGCAGGAGCAGGTAATCAATCAAGCATGGTGCAGAGGCATTGCTGAACAGCAGTGGAAGAAGGAGGCAGGGGGCAGGACTTCTGATTATTAGTGAGATCACCCCGGGAATGCCATCTGCTCCAATGTCAACGCCTCGACAAAGGGACGTTGACAACTCGGAGGTGACGAGCCGTGTGAGGTCGGCACAATTCGCCTCAGCAGAGGTGCAGCTCTCAAATATTTGTCAAGATAATAAAAAATACAGCATTTGAGATATTAAATGCTTCAGTCTGTCAGAAGCTGGTTATGCCAAATGACTTCAAGTTTCAAAGGTGCAGAATTCCTGTGGCTGCTGTGAGCATAAATCAGATTTGCAGGTGCTCGGCGCCTCTCGGAGCATTTCTACTTAGGAGCTTGGTCATGAAGCCAGGAACGTGAATTTTATTGACTGGCTCTGAAATTCTGGTTTGGAATCAGGAAATATCGACAGTAAGATGGTTTTGTCACACACCTTGAAGCCATCTCAGAAGAATCTCCCTGTTTTTCAGATAAAGACATGTGGGATCCTGCAAGTCATCCTTGATTTAGCTGTGTGCACCTCTACACAGGACTGACCTGTTTGCTCAAAAAGCCAAGCATCAGCTCCAGCAGAGCAATCTGCTTCCTATGCCAGGCTTCCAAGCTCATCTGAATCTTGGTATTGCAGATTTTCCTCTCTGCTCTGCCCAAGCCTGGAGTTTTCATCTGAATATTCCTAATTTTGGGGAAATGTTTATTTGGCTAGGGGTCCCGAGCTAACATCTTCGAGATATACTTTGTCAGGATATTAACTTATTAATATGACAGAATAACTGACTGTGTTTCCTCTCCTCCTAGCACTAAGCAACCAGACAAGGGAAAATGTCAAGTTTTTGGCCATATTTGACACAGGAGTTCAGAACAGCTTTCCGATTTTTTTTCCTTCAGATACACTTAGCAGTATCTATTCAAGGAGCTGTGCAGAAATTCTGTGAGTACTTTGGCATGCTCTCTTGCAATCCCAACACTGCTCTTTGAGAGGAAGGCACCACAGAAATATTTCAGGTACCGTGCTGCCTATGGATCATGCAAAATGCTCTCACTCCAGTGAGGGTTTCTTTTGAGCAGTGGCTTTTTTCCCTCCAATCTTGGACTTTTAAGTGTTTTTCAGAGTTCCTGGTCATGGAAGGTCTGTTCTTAAAATAATATCTGGCAGCAGAAGTGCACACAGAGCTCTCCCTGAAGCTGGTGCACAGGTGAGCAGTGACACCTGTGCTGAAGCCATCTGGGCTCAGTGGCAGGACAGAGAAGTGAGGACTGTGGCAGGGCTGGGATCGTGATTTGGGGTGAATTGAATTTCCCCATTTCACAGTGCAGGGGCTATAAGAATGGCAAGCACCAAAGAAAGCACAGAAGTCTTTTACTCAGCTGCTTTTTCACTCGTGTCAGGGGTTGTCATGCACTAGGGAATTAAGCCAAACAAAGCAGAAGAGGATATGTCACTCACTGGGGCCACTACAGTGTCACATCTGATGCCTGAATGTAGCCCCCCCGCCTTTGGGACACACTGAGGAAAACCAACAAAAATGTTGGGAGATTGCAAATGAACCACTTGAAGAGAATTGCTAATGAAAGAATGAATCCTTGGTGGCAGATCTGTAAAAAGAGGAATAGAAGTCTTAGCAGATCAAAAATAAGAAGTGATCCCAGCTTAGGCAGTAATTTCTTTTCTTCATAAAATGATTTTTGTGAGAAAACCACTTGTTTTCCTGCTGTTTTTAATTTCCTTCAAGAAGCTGTACGTTTTTTCTAGAACTCAAATTACCGGCAAGTCTTTTCTGCAAATCTTTCCATTTTCAACACTGAAACCTTTCCTTGTTGAGCGAGGAGAGAGAACATGGGATGAAAATAAACCCAACTTGCCTAAAAGTTTCTGGGTGTCAAATTGCATCCGGCAAATCCACAAAACCACCATTTATTCTGGCCAGTTTTAAAAAGAAAAATCCTTTTCTCCTGCCTTGCACTCCCGATTTCCAAGAGCAAACCTGTACCACCATGGGGTGAATCATTTGGGTGCCACGAATGTGACAAAGCTGCAGAGGGAGCGATGCTGCAGGGACACTGTCCAGGAAAAGGGGCAGGGACAGCAGTGAGCATCATCACTACCATCATCATCATCATCATCATCATCATCATCATCATCATCATCATCATCATCATCATCTGCAATTATTGAGGAGAGGGAAACAGTGGAAGGAGGGTGACAAGATGGGAGCTGTACTCTGGGAGGGGAGAGAAGTCAGACTTAGGAAAACCTCAGGAGAAGGATGGGGGTTATATCACAATGAGAATGGGTGTTTCAACTCTGTGTAGTTTAATTATAATTAAACCATTATTATTATTATTAATTGTAATATTTTTAAAAGATTAAGTAATAAAATGTTTCTCTGGGTTAGCTGAGGTCCACTATGAGACACGTTCTAATTTTTTTTTTTTTAATGAAAATACGTTCAGAGCTGATATTTTAAAATCTCCTTCAGATGCAGTGGTTCCTTTCCAAGCCCCTCAGGAAATCCTGGATACATCCTTAATGTGTGCTAACAGCCAAGTAAGGGAGCTGAACACATTTTTCAGGCGAGGAACCATCACCAGGATATTACCAGGTAAAGGTGATCGGTTCAGGAAATCGCTGTGAAGACTTGTGAAAGTACTGAGTCAGCACCGTAGTGTTTAGGTAAATGCTACAACAGCTCTTCAAAAGAGAAAAGCGAGACACTTCTTATGTGTGACTCACTAATCACTGTCTGTGCTGTGGAGCCTGGAGTACAAATTCCTTTTGTCATGAAAATGCTCGCTCCTTTGATCCGCACAACATCATTAAACAGTTCTAAAGAGTAAGTAAATCTTTTGGCACATTCTTTGCGAAATAAGCGTTTCAGGATTCAGACGCACGTGGGTGTGTTTGTGATGCTGAGGAGATTGATACCGATACAATTTTTAGCAGCGGGTGCAGACTGTGCGCGTTGCTTTGCCGAGGGAAAGAGGGAGAGAGGTTTTTCCAGCTCCTTTTCCAAAGCAAATATGTCGAAAATTCAAATGCACAGGGCAGCCATGCAGGATTTGCTGGTGCAAATTAAACCTATTTAGCCTGGCTGTAGGATGGCTGTGGATGAAGACCTTCCCTGTTGACACGTGGAATTTTCTTCCCAAGGGATTTTGAGGACTTTATCTTCATTTTGGTAGTTCAAGTAAAATACTCAGATGGTCTTTCTGGAGACCCTGATGCTGTTTAAGGGTATTACCAGCAATTTCCCAGGAAAATCAGGGTTACAGGCTGGTGGAACACACACTCTGGGTTGTTCTCTGTTTCTTTGAGGAAGACCCAGTGCAGGCTGAAGGTACATGGGGGTTATTTCCTTTATCAGAATTATGTATTATGGTCAATGTCTCACTTTCTCAGCTGCTTTAATACCAGACAATGGTGTTTTTTTCTGGACCTGTGCACATCAGCCCAGTGCCTGGATCAGCTGCCCTGCTGACTCTTTGGAGCTCTGCCTCTAGAAAATTTAAGGGACAGGGGGGGCAGGTTAGTTATCCATAAAAATTTCACCAATGGTTCTTTGCTGTTTATCTATTAACTTCACAAGGCTTTAGCTAAAAATGGGAAGTGCTTATGAACTTACAGAAAGAATACTGGGGATCTAAACCATTCAAAGATGCAAGACTATTTAGAAGTGTAAGAACAGCATTCTCATGCCACATAGCACTCTGTGTGAAATAAGTTTGTACCCTTCCAACACGCCATCTGGCAGCAAACAGCACATTGGTTTGCATCCCAGCCTGTGATCTTGCAAGAAAAATGAAATCATATGTAATAAAATGCACTTTTAAAAGTCAACATTTTCATAACGGTCAGTGAAACTAATGGATTTAGGAGTGTTTTAGGTTTTCTGTCAGAAAATGTTTTGGTAAACAAGTGTCTGCCCTCAGTTGTGATGTGCATATGAGTAAAGGGATTTATGTCACGCTCAGACACGTGTTCTTGGTGTGCATCTGCACCTTGGAGTGCTCAGAACATTCAGATCTGCACTCCTGCCTGAGCCATTGCAGTGGGTGGAATCAGATTATGGGCTTTCAACCAGTACCCAAAATATGTGTGGAACGGGTTGAATGTTTGAGACAAAATGGAGCAAATGAGAAATGAGGAGCTGGTTGGAATGATACGCAATCTCTGAAAGTTCACATGCCTGAGTCCCCCTAGAACTGCATACTCTCTCTTATTTTGATACCTTTAAATTTTAGGGAAGATGATTCATGTCTGTGTTGGGCAAGGCATCATTCTAATTTAAAGCATCTTCTTTCCTTGCACTGTGGTATTTCAAGGGAAGGTAAGTCTGGTGAAAGGAAGTAATAGCCACTTGTTTAAAATTCTCAGCAAATCAGGCAAAAAAGCTTTCATGTAGTTGGATAATGGACAAGTGTGTAACTTGGAAAATAAACAAGGAAAAATACAGGCTGATAGATCTTTTCTTATTAGGTTTTATATGAGGAAATTAGTCTGGCCACTTGATAGATGATGAAATGATTAGGAAGAACCTTGTATCTAGCTGCTCACATAGGATTGTAGAGATTTGATTACATGAAAAGTAACAATGGAGGCTCAGCTTTTCAGGGATGAGGATGGGTTAAGATAATTTATGGAGAAATTGCTGTAATTAAAACCACTCTAGCTGGTATTCAGTCGGTTTGTCTCCTTCCATTAGGGGTGCATCCTCAAGTTTGCATTAATATTCTCTGTACCTCATGGTGTTCTAGGAACTCTTTTCATTTGCCACTCCATGTAAATTTAAATTCCAGCCTCCCAGTCAGTGTTTTGAATCACTGGGATATTTAGTAAGTATATAATTCTTAGCTTAGACGCCGAACATCTGTTGCCATTTGTGTCCAATATGTAATTACAGCAGGGGGAGCTGGACAATTGGAGATTAAAAAGATGCTGCTTAATCTTCCACCACATGTTTCTACTTAAAAAGAATAACACACTGGAGAAATCTCATGGCAGCTCATGGTGTTTCTTCTTCTCCCCCTATCCTTACTCAACAGATCAGCCTTCATTTGATCTCTGTCTGAGATTTCCACAGTCCTTCTGTTTGGAGCCAGGAGTGTGTTCACTCAGACCTGGGTCTAGGGCATGTTCTGAAGGACTCCATTCCTGGTTTTCCACAATTAAAATATTGTGCCTTGTGGCATTCCTTTGGCCTCTAATAATATCTTTATAGAGAGTGATTTTTACCAGCCATTTGGAGAGAATGGGCACTAGGAGAGCCTGTTGAGATGGATAACACAATCCTCCCCCAAATTTCTGCCTGTGCCATGGAGTGTGCTGAATATCAGAGCAGAAGGAGAGCGTGAGGGGTTTTCCTCCTTTCTCAAGATCAAGCTGTAGGTTTTCCATTGGTACTACTCAAATGCTTTTGCAGAAGAGCTAAAAGCAGCAGCTGCAGTGCAGTGAAGGCAGAGCATCAGGAAAAGGGCAACCAGAGGTTGTAGGGTCATAAACATGGCACAGTGAGCTTCATCTTACTGCAAAGCAATGTGACCAACATCCTTAGCAAAAGTTATTTATACAAATGTTTTACCTAAGACCTGATTCCAGACAGCAACATTTAAGAAGTGGCAGGAAGGAAAATGCTGCTCAGGAGCAGGCTGGGTGGGTCTCTGAGCAAACTGGGCTTGTGGAAGGTTCCCTGGTTACATCAAGGGGTGTTTCAATCAGATGATCTTTAGGGTTCCTTCCAATGCAAACCATTCCATGATTCTTTCTGGAGCAAGAGATGATGTTGCAGGGAGAGGGAAGGGTCACGGCAGTGACATCCTGCAGAGGGAGGCAGGAGGGAGGCTGTGGGTTTATATCACTTCAGAAGATGTGGGGACATGTTAAAAGAGCCCCTCTCAGGGTGCTGCCCACATGGACCAGCTGTGGATCTGCTGCCAATGTCTGTCCCTCCCATGGGAGCCTCCTGAGCTGCCCTGAGGCTGAGGAAGGAAGCTGTGCCTCTGCATTGACTGGAAGAACTTTCTGTCCTCTGTAAGTCTTTGAAAAATGTGAGTGCAAAGGTGTAAGAGATTGACAAAACAGTGGCTGCATTTCAGTGAAAAGTGTTTCATTCATTTTTGTACTTGAGAGGGGAAAGCGATTTTACTGCTGGTTGGAATAACAATATCCAGTGAGATGTGCCCTGTATAGAGAGATATCCATTCTAAACTAATACAGTTTTCATATTTGTGCTGTTGGTTTGTGTGCTTTTCCAAGTACATCCTTCTAGCCTTTATTCAAAGTCCAGAAGGTCGGGATTTTTTTTGTTTGTTTGTTTCTTTGTTTGGGTTTTTTTAAAATTTCAAACAACTAATCTAGTGAAAAATTCATTTTCTCTGATTTTCCTTAGGACAAAACTGATTTTTGTGGTTTTTTTGTTTTTTTTTTTTTTTTAAACCCAAAAAGAAAATTAACTTGCCTGTTACCTCAAGAGAATTGTGATTTTGTTAGGATTGGGCTTTGGCATTTGAAAGGATTTATTGAGAGATATTGATGAGACACTGAATTTCAAAATGTCAGATGTATTAGGTTCAGCCCTTTGCATAATGACATGGCAAGGTGGTTTGCCAGACTTATGCCCTTAGAGAGGCTTTTGCTCAAACCCTGTGTTCTTTTAGCTCTATAGGGACAATTAAAGAAGCACTATTTACTTGTTCACTTTGAACTATAAACACAGATATACCATAAACATCCTCAGAATTTCTTCAGATGTGAAATCATTAAAGGATTGACATGGATGGGGGAATACACAAGGTTGTGTGTTGGATGACAGTCACAAGAAATCCCTTTCCAGTTTAGCTGCATTTTACCCCCTCTACTAGTGCATCTTTAATACAGGTAAAAGCAAATTAAGATAGAAGAGGCCTGGGCATGTACTCAAGGCTTGCTGGAAACAGCTGGAACGAGTCTTTTTTGCTTTGGTGTGACCTGCAGCAGTCCCTGCCCACCCGTGTGTGCACCCTCTCTGTGCCTGAGGTTTCTGTCCCTTCCCTCCTTCTCCAGGCACAGTCATCATGTTTGTCTCAGCACTGAGGGCCTGCACAAACACCTCCTTGAGCTGCTGGCCCTGGAACAATCCAATTAGAGAATCATGGAATCACAGAACAACTGAGGCTGGAAAAGCCCTCCCAGCCCATGGAGTCCCAGCTGTGCCCTGTGCCCATCCCAGAGCACTGAGTGCCACCTCCAGGGGACACCTGCAGGGATGGGCACTCCAAAGCTCCCTGGGCAGCCCCTGCCAAGGCCTGAGCACCCTTGCCATGGGCAAATTGCTCCTGGCCTCCACCCTGAGCCTGCCCTGGTGCCATTTGAGGCCGTTCCCTCTGCTCCTGTCCCTGTTCCTGGCAGCACAGCCCGACCCCCCCTCACTGCCCCTCCTGCCAGGGACTTGTGCAGAGCCACAAGGACCCCCCTGAGCCTCCTTTGCTCCAGCCTCAGCCCCTTTCCCAGCTCCCTCAGCCCCTCCTGGGGATACAGACCCTTCCCAGCTCCATTCCAGCCCCTCCAGGGCTCTCCTGCAGGAGCCACAACTGGACACAGCCCTGCAGGGGCCTCTCAGTGCCAGCACAGAGGGACAATCCCTGCCCTGCTCCTGCTGCACACACAATCCCTCAGCCAGCCCAGGGCCCAGTGGCCTCTTGTCCCCCTGGGCACCCCTGGGCACCCCTGGGCTCATGTCCAGCCCCTGGCACCAGCACCCCCAGGGCCTTTTCCACTAAGCCACTTTCCAGCCGTTCTGCCACCAGAAATCATGAAATGTATAATGAAATTAGAGTAACTTCAGGGGGCTGAAATGGAAAAATAACAGCATACAGGGAGTTCAGGTATGTGTCAGACCACTTTAGTGAGGGACACATCAGGGAAGCTGTTCCTCATAAGCTAAATTCTCTGTTTTCTCCACCCAAGATAAACACCAGTCCCTTTGACATCATGAACTTGATGCACTGGTCTTGGCCAGGTGAGTTTAAGCCTGTGGAGCCTTTCTTGCCTGAATCAGTTCTCTGGTTCCAGTAACACAGTGTGTGGAGCAGCAAAATGCAGACATTGAACTTGAAGATGACAGGTTATTTACAGAAAATGTGGGGGTGTGTGGCTGTGTGTGTTTGTCTGCAGTTTTTGTGCTGCTGAAATGCCAGTGGCCATTTCACTACATTTATAAACTTTGCAGAGCGTTTAAATCATCCACAGGGAAATATGGGGAGGTTTAAGAGTCAGCAAATTGATGACCTGCATAGTTCTGGATGTAGCTGGCATAGCTCATTCTCAGCCATTGTTAAATTTGCTTTCGCTGTCAATACTGAAAAAATATTCTTTTATTGCACCATTACTGTTTTCTTGGTTTTCTAGTTATTCACTTTTTGACTTCTTTGTTTTTTCTAGAGCCTATTTTTCCCAAAAACCTCCAACCCACCTGAATTTCACAGAATGCTGATTGCCTCAATAATATACCAGGAATTTTTGCTGTAAGCTTACATTTTTTAAGGAGCTGGATAATACATTTTTCCATTTTCTATGGCGCCTTCAGGAAAACATGTCAGGAGAAACATACTTAACACAGTAGAATTTAATTATGCATTAAAGTGCATCAGAACCCATGTCAGTCTGTGGACCAGAATCATGGTACAAGCATCTTCACAAAGATTTGCTGGATCTTGCCAATATTTATTTCTTGGAGAAGTGCTTTGTTTTGGACATGCCTGAAAGCTTTATAAGTTCTTCAGTCACATTTACTCTGTCTGTATATAAACAAAGGAGAGCATCCCAGCAATGCGATTTATGCATTTATCTCAAAGTTTATGATGAAAATTTGGTGACTGAAATATACCTAAGTTCTTCCAGAACAACAGACATTATTGGAGCTTGATTGCATTTTCTTTTTCCCCTTACTTTAAAGACCTATTTGTTTTAGTGATCTGTGATTTTTTGCTTCATATTACAGAATCATTTACTGCCACTATTGGATATGTAGGTACTCACAATCCTTTTGATCATTCTAAGCTGAAGAAATCCTCCCAGTGGAAGATCACAAGGAAAAATCAAGTTCTAATTTTCCATTGATGCATCTGCCCTCACTTAGGTGGTGGCTTGAATTCAATTTATCTAATATTGTGCAGAAAATTTGTGGCCAAAAGTAATCTGGGACCCTGAGTTTTGGCTTTCCATGTTGCCCACAGCAAGATTGTCCTGTGGAGGGGTCCAAGGGTTGTGTAGCTGTGTTATTTCACAAAACATCTGTTTCAACATAAAGATGTGCCTTATTTTTATGGTTAAATGGGCCCAGTTTCTTAAGTGGAGAATGTGTTGTCTGCCTGCCCTTCGTTCCTCCCAAACATGCTTTTAGAAAATGACTGCAAATTCCTGTGGAGAGATTATAGAGTGACAGCTGCAGGAAACCTTCAGCTCTGCACAAAAATGATTGATGGTCAGTGGTGGACACCTGCATATTGTGCCCCTCTTGAAATGCATTCACTCAATCTCAGGGGCATTCATTTAATCTAAACTGCATTTTGCAAACTTGAGCACACTGCTCAAGTTGAAGGGAAGTAGATTTTTTTTTTTTTTTTTTGACTGTATTCATTTGTGGGAATAGTGTATAACATGGAATGTATATTGCTAAACCTTTCTCAGAGTAGAAAGGTCTGGAATCTTGCTGAGGAGGGGATGTACTTCCAAAGTCCTGTCCCTTAAAATGCAGGTAAAAATAGTCAAGCTCTTCCCTCACAGACAACACTTAATTTGTTCACTCTCAGTGACAGTCATTTAGTATTTCAGGGGCTGCAGAAGCTGCAACTTGTATCTCTTTGGAGGAGAAAATCTTATCTTCTGTCTCATTAGCTTCCTTCCAAGTTCATAATTTTTTTCCTGTGCCAGGCAATGTTTGCAAAGCTTCCAATCTCAGAAATTCCTTATCACTTTCACAGCTCTGTCGCTGTTTCAGTCTGTTTTTCCATTGACTCCGCCAGGCACTGCATCAGGCCAATAATGGCTATTTGTCAGTGGATCCAGGAGTTATATTGACCTGTATCATGCCAAATTTCATCAGTATGTTTGCAATTCCCAAGCTTTTTGGCACGGTAATCATGTTACATAGTTGACGACGCTCAGAAATTGCAGTTTTGTGGTGCTAGGAAAATAATCACAATAGTACTGGATTTCCTGCCTGCTAATGGGATACATGAAGTTCTTTTAACGAATCCATAGGCTGCTCTTCTGATGGGGGCATTTGTCTCTCTACCCCCCCCCCCCGCCCTAACAAAATAGATTTTCTGACATTTCTGTGACCTCTTAGAGAAAGAATTAGGTGCACAGTTACCAAGCAACAGAAAGTCAGGCAACACACTTTCGAAGCTCTCTAATTGCCCATAATGGTAAGAGCAGCATCCATGTTCACAAAAGCTTCATATTCTTGGTACTTACTCTGCTGTAGGAACTCATTTACCTTTTATTGCCAGCGTGGCGTCAAGCTGTAACCACCAAAGGAGGAGGTGGAAGTCTGAAGGCTCTGGAGCCTTGGAGCTGCTCTGCATATAGAGGGCCATAAGGATTGTCATTTTCACAATTCATGCCTCACATTTCACTTATCCAGAATATTTTAAGTGCTTAACTCACAAGAGAGAAGGCACATTCATCTCTACAATACTGAAACCAAAGTGAACGCAAAAAAAAAAAAACTTACCAAGTCTTTCAAAGATTTAAATGAGAGACCAAAGAAAGGCTTTAAAGCACAATGTATTCTGACAACTTATCCTCTAAGGATTTAAAATTACATGTTTCATGAGTCACACAATGAAATCTCTAGGGGGGGGTGGGGGAGAAATGCATGAATACATGTCTGAGATTTTGAAGGATTTTGGTTTTTTTCTCCTCCACTACTCTGACTGCATGCCAGGAGTCAAACTGTCCTCTTCTTGCATGGCATATCTGGGACATTGAGTGCCACTCCTTCCTGAAGCTTTTCCAAGCTTTTGCATTTTATCCAACGGCTGTAGCAGTCTCCATCCACTTTTCACAACCCCCTTTCCTCAAGAGGGATTCAGGAAGTGTATTTCTTCAGGCACTGAGGAAAAGTGGAGACCATCATGAGGGGACAGTCCAAGTCTTTGCCACTGGACATTTTGGCTTCCCTGTGGAGGATGATGCTGGGAAAAGTGACAGTCACTCTGCTGCTGCTGTTCCTTGGGGAAGCCCTTTCAGTCCTGGGAGGGAGAGGTGGTGTGTCTGTGCTCCAGGTGCCAGTGATTTGCTTTCTCTCTCTCCAGCAAGGGGTACTTTTGTGTACCAAAAGGGCTTCTTGGTACTTCTGTATGTGCTTTCATTTCTTTTCAAGCATACACACATTGTTTATTGGAAACAAAGCTCTCGAGCTTCCTTCTCATGCCATTTGCACTGGGGTTAACTCTGGCAAAATTAATAGGCATTATATTGGCATAAATGAGGACAGGGCCAGAAACTTAAGCTTTTTGTCCCAAGACATAAAGAAAACTGCACTCTAAGCTTGGCACTCTGAGCAAGAAAACACCTGGCACATGAGCTGTCCATCCAATATATATACATTTTTTTTCCTTTTGCTTCTGTCCTGCAGCAGAAATGAGGTTTAATGGAGAGGTATCGTAGAGTGGAGGTGGAATGGCCAAGGGCTCAGCCATGCAATCTGTCACATGCTGTAGCTCCAGCCCAGCAGAGCCTGTAGGCATCTGACAGCTTCCAGAGAGTCTCACAAAATGATGCAATTCTTTAAAATCAGCCATGAATTGCCAAGAAAAGTGCACACAGGCTAGGTGGGGACTCAGAATTTTGAGCTTAGAGGGAATAAAAAGAAGCTGAGGTTAAAGTCTCTTCATGCACCTGGACATTTGAGCTGTGTTTTTCTATTTAGGGCCTTTTCACTTCAATGACTGCAATTACCACCATTTACAGTGGAGTTACTTTGAAAATACTGTGTAGCTTCTTGTTCCTGTCTAATTAACTTGTCTCATGACTGTAAGTGGGATGTACCACAATTTCCAATGTGGAAAGAACTTCTTTGGAACCATGTTCTGACAATTCAAGAATATTTCTGCTGTTTTCAGTTCTGAGGGTGGGTATTGTTTGGAGACACACAGTCTGGAGGCAGGAGAGGAAAGTGAGAGTTATTGTGTTTACCTAGTGCCTAAAATGAAGCTATTTTTTCTGGTTTTGGCTAGCCTGTTTTTAATAGGAATTGATCATACTGTGAATTAAAATTTCCACTAGGAACTGCATGCTAGAAAAGCAGAAGTATTTCTGGCTGAATTTGGACTTTTATCACTAAAGGGTGCCTTAGAACATCCTTATGGTCTAAAAGGTCCCTTATGCTGAGTCTTGCTGTTAATATGGAAATAGAAATTACAGTTATGCCAACCCCTTAAATCTTGCCCACCTTCCTATTCTTATAAATTTAAATATTAACAATGTAATCAGCACTACTGTTGGTAGACACATCAAGGCATAAATATGAAGACTACTCTGTATGAGCCAGGCTGACAGCTGGGAATAAGATGGGAAAAGCAAAGTTGTTGTGGAAGACTTCAGAAAAGTTTCCATCCTAATATTATTGTTTCTTAATTTTCCCCTATTATTGTAAGAGTTGTGGAAGCAAAGCTGATGTCCAGAACATCTCAGGTGAATTTTGTGTAACATCCTGCTATCAACAATAGTGTTTTGAGAGCTGAAAGCCACAAAGATATGGTTCTCTAGGAACGATAAGCCTTCACAGGAAGCCTGCTTTAGAAAAAGGTTCATGTGCACAAGCATGTCTTACAATTCCCTAATGGAGACTGAAGAAAATTCCTGATGAAAAAAATTGCTATTAACTCCAGTGAGGGCAGTGAGAAAAGTGTAATAGTTAGATACCTTCATGATAGGGGCTCCCTCTGGAGAAAGATGCCCTGGCTCTCTCTAATTGGGGATGTTCTTGTTGGTATAAAGATACAGACCAGAAAAATAAGGGCCTTGTATTGGAAATGAAGGGAAGATTAAGAATGGGATTTTTATTGCTCACTCTTCTCCCCAGTCCAAAGGACACACACATCCATGTATGTAACCATCCATATGTGCTCTTTCCAAACTCTTTGTGAGAGCTTTGTAAGCCTAAACCACTACTTTCTTTCTCTAAACATGCTGCAAGGAATAAGTCTTCTGTTTTTTTTCCTCTTAGTGGTTAGCATTAGACTGCATAGCAGAATATTAACCATCTGCCAAGAATTTTCTTTACTATTACTGCAGCTTTGATAAAGTCCTCAAAAGATTATTACTGGAGCTTTACTCTCCCCCAGTTCACATCCCTGAACATTTCTATGTAGCTGGCTTCAGAACACTGAAATTCTGTGTTGCAGCCATATCCTAATTGCAGGGTTCCACCTCTACACCACAACAGATCACATGAGCACCCATCAGTAACATTAGGAAAAAGCCAGAGGAAGTGATTTCTAGGGAGAAATTCCCTTTTCTGGTGCATGTGCATGCATCATTTGGAAACAAGCTGAGTTATCTGCAGAGTTAAACAATTCCTTTCTGTGGGCAACAGCTGTTCACTCTATCTTCACATTGTTTTCAAAGAGGAGCAGGTCAGACCCTCATCTCCTTTGCAGCAAATGAACCAACCTGGGAAGTTTTCTAGCTCTGTCTCCCACCTCAAGGACCTTTGGCCCTGATCTAGAGACCCCATTTTTTTCCTGTGTTCAGAGTGAAATCTAGAGTTGTCAGTAGAGAAAAATATGAAAATATTTGTCATTCTCAAATTCCAATATCCTTTCTGTTGATGGTGCTTCTGGATTCTGGACTAGCAGCCCTCAGCATCTCACCATCTGCAGGCTTCTTCTCTAGCTCTCAAAAATAGAAAATTGCTCTGGGATTTTTCCTGGAAGGCACCATGAGTTTGCAAAAATGATTGCTGCGGAGAACCTCAACTGAATAACAACCCTTATGAGTGTGCTCAAGAAAAAACACTCCTATATTGCTGTGGAGTGTAACTATAACTGTATTTTACTTATTTCATGAATACCATGCAATATTACAGGCATAGATTAGTCAGTCAAGTCAGATGTGGGTGGCTGGGGCTTTTGGCACTTGTTATGCAAATAGCAAACTGCAGTAGTAACTCACTCCTAAAGGTAATGACAACATATATCTGCTGCCTTATTTTGTGTGCTCAGCCTGCTCCTCGGAGCTGTCTGCACCTTGGGGCGAGTGTCAGGGGAAGACTTACTAGTTCCAGCCATGCACATGTAATATTAAAAAGCCAGGGAGCTGTGGATGGCATCTCCCTGCTCACTGTCAGACCCTCCTCCTGAATGCAGTGAGAACAATTTCACAGCAAGGAATGGCCTTGTTACCCAGCTTGGAGCATGGCAGCAATGCAGCTGTGACTGATTGCTGCTTGTCTTCATCTGTTTGGCTCCAAAACTGTCACACCTTCACCCTCTGATGTCTGGGCCCTGCCACAGATCACCTTGGATCTGGTCCTAATTCTCAAGGGCACAGCTCATGAGTAATTTCTGTGTCTGGCTCTTACAGCACTGTTGGAGTCTGGAATGATGAGAAATATTTCTTTGCATGTTTAAGAGATTTTAAGATCTCTGACAAACAGTGTTTTTAACCTTTGTTCATGTAAAAAGGGCTTTTAGGCTCTGGAATGAAGCAGAGTTTTCAAGAGTGTGTATTAAATTGTAGAATAGTGTGTAGTTTTATCACAGGGTGAGAATTTTAGATTTATAGGTTTTTAGGATGGTAAGAAGGTAAAGACAAGAATGAGAAGTCCACGTGGCTTTTGGGCTTCCTCCTTCTTCCTCACCTGTTCCATATTCTGCAGTGAGGTGGCACATTATAGTTGGTTTAGAATAGTCTAACTTTGTAACAAAGGTGATGGTTATTGGAGAAGTATTATAAATACTGATTACATGGATTGTAGTATAAATGTACACACCACCCCGTGTGGGGGGATTTGGGGTTTTGTGCCTTGAACTGACCTGCAATGAAGAGCTTTGCAGGCCAGGAACAGAATGTAATGATAAGAAATAATAAACTATGAAGAAAACATAAGAAGAAAAGCCTCACCTCCAGTTCTTCAAAATCTCTGACTGTGGAAAACAAAATTGTACATTCTCAGGGTCAGGAAAACAGCCGGCCGGCAGAGACACACAAAAATATTTTTTTATAAACCTGAGACAGACCCACTCCTGTAGGTGTGATCCGGGGAAGGAGGTTTGAAACAGGGGTTCAGAGGAGCTGAGGCAGCAGGGGACTGGCTGAGGTCCTCACAGCTGTTTCAGTCACTGCAGTGAGGATCTGTCCCTGGAGCTGGTCCCTGTGGGCTCTGTAGAGCTGAGGTGTGTGTTCAGCACAGTGCTGGGCTCTGGGTGCCTTTGTGGAGCTGTCTGGAACATCTATCTGGAAAAGGGAGCTTTAAAAGGGAGCACTTCGGGTTTGATCACCCCAGGTGTCCCTGTTCCTGTTGGGGACACAGGGTCTGCAGTGATTGAGGATTGGCCTTTACAAGGGAACTGACACTATTTCCTGGAAACAGTTTTGTTTTAAAAAATGAAAGCTGTCTCTTCAGCCAGGATGAATGAAGATGAAGGGAAAGATTTTTGTATTGGAGAGCAACATTCTACAAAGTTTCCATTCCCAAATTATTTTCAGCTTTGGCAACCAAGAGGCTAGGTCATCAGAGTCAGAGGAGAAATAAAATGGGAGAAAATCTCAAACTGAGGATCCTTTCTTTTCCCTTCTGAACTTCCCCTGCTCAGGCAGATGTGGTTCTGTTTAGCTTTTTCTTCTAATTTTTTTTTTTCCTGAAAAACTTTGCATGAAAAGAGTTAAGCAGCCAGCTTTTTGACTTTGACTTGGCTTATCCTCCGTGCTTTTGTCTTCTCACCTCAGATCCTTTCCAGTCATCCCTGTGTACTCCCTGAATGGGCTCAGCATCCCTGTCTGGGGACTGGATTTGCAGGGCAGTTACTGCAGACCAGGCTTCCAACATTCAGGAACATTCCTCACTCACAGTTTCCAAGCTCCTCTGGGGAGCAGATTGTCCAGCCCTGTGAGTAGGGCAGCTTCAACCCTACTCATTCTATTATTTTTCCTGAGGAGAGTTGCTCCAAACTTTCATGGGTGACAGCTTTGCTGTCCCTCAGGGGTGACCTTCAGTGCAGGTTTGGCTCAGGAATGGTGATTTTTGTGTGCAAGCTGTCACAGGGTGACCAGGTTGCAAACTCCTGGGTGCTCCAAATTAGTTTTTAACACTTCAGACAGACTCTTCAGGTGTTTCACTCAGCTGTTACCTCCATCTCTGAGTTTTTTTTTCTTGAATGCTTTGCCAACAGAAAGTAAGATCTTCTAAATAACCTTTTCCTGATCTCCTGGAAGGCCCTCTAAGTAAAAGAAAATGGAAGTTTCATCTCTGATGTAAACATGTTCATGTTCTGCATCTGCTGTTACAGATTGTATACATCTTATTGTCCTATTTACCCACAAATGAGAATGAGGCCAAATCCCATCCTTTTCAAAGCAACACAGGTTTGATTTTCAGGCTCACAATGACCTGTGTATGCTCAGACTTGGTGGAAGCTGGGAACATTTTGTAGGAAAGAGATTCTGCATCAGCTCTTTCTCCTGAAGACAGGGGTATGATCTGTTGTAGTCTGTTCATGGTTTTTAATAGAAATGAGTGGTTTGATCCAGCTTATGATGACCCATTTCATTTTATCCAAGAGAGGTGCAACATTTATTTCTTGTTTTCCCTACAGCAGAGAAGGTTGGTGCACTGCCCACTTTGCAGTGGGAAAATGCAGGATCTTATGGGAACAGGGACAGGCATGGACCTTGTTAGCAACCTCCAAACCTGCCCACAGTCCAGTGGACATGTGATATTTTACATCAGAGGAGAACCAAGGCTGGAGAGCTCTGACTAAAGGCAGCTCTTGCAACCTGCTTTCCCAGGAGTGCGTGCTTAGTGCTGACCTGTTCAGAGAGCTCATAGATCAGAGGATGACTGCATAATGGAAGCTATGCATGAATACAGAACTAGATTTATAGCTTCATGTGGTTTCCATTTGTTTGACTTTGTTTAAAATGTTTGGTTGAGCAATGCAATGTTTTGAATGTAGTCCTTTAAAAAAGAATCTCCTGGAAGATGGAAATCAAATCACGAGAACTTGACGAGTCCTTTGTACCAGTTGTCATTAGATTCCCTATTCAGGTCTCAACCACATAAGCCCCATGAATGTCAGGGAGCAGTGTCTGCTTTTTCTTCTGTCTTGTAGCCACAAAAAAAAAGTCTGGAAGACAGACATTGCTGTGGGGTCATACAGTGTTTGCTAGATAGAAATGTTTGAAGGATATTCCTTAGATTTTATTTGTGACTTTGGGGAATGTGGTCACTTGGAGATGTCACTGACAGGGACATAAACTTCACACACTCATGCAGAATGACAGGATGAGTCACTGGCGGAGACGTGAATCTGCCATCTTACAGCTGAAGTCATAATTTCACATCTGCAGGGAGTGAAATATGAAATTGGCAAATGATCCCACATCTAAAATGGGCAAAAGATTGTATTGCCTGCTTCCCTTGTGGAGGTTTGAGATACAGATTTTGTCCCTTGACTGGAATCACACACAGGGAGGTAACAAGCAATTCCCCTGTTTGTCTGGAATTTCTAGTCAGAAGTACCCTTTTCTGCAAACAGGAGCTGATATATCTGCATGTCCTGGACACTGGCATGGCCAGTGAAAGGAGCCCACAAGAAAGATGGAGAGAGGCTCCTTACAAGGGCCTGGAGTGACAGAAAAAGGAAAAATAAATAATAGAATCATGGAATCACAGAATCGTTTGTGTTAGAAGGGATCTTAAAGATCATTCAGTTCCAACTGAATTGGACAGGGACACCTTTCACTAGACCAGGTTGTTCAAAGCTTCATCCAATCTGGCCTTGAACATTTTCAGGGATGAGGCATTCACAGCTTATTTGGACAGCCAGTGCTAGGGCCTCATCACCCTCACAGGGAAGATTTTTTTCCTGATAGCTAATGTAAAGTCTCTTTCAATGTGGAGCCATTTTCTGTGTCCTGTCCCTGTATCCCTTGGGAATTGTCTCTCTCCAGCTTTCCTGGGGCTCCTTCAGGCCCTGCAAGGCCACCCTGAGCTCAGCCCAAATCTTCTCCTGTGCAGCTGAACAATGCCAGCTGTGCCAGCCTTTCCTGCCAGCAGAGCTGCTCCATCCTCTGCTCATCCTGCTGCCTCCTCTGGGCTCTCTGCAGCAGCTCCAGCTCCTCCCTGTGCCGGGCCCCTGGAGCTCTGCAGCTGATCTCTATTTGCTGTGTCATATTATAAATGCAATAAATATCTGACCATGCAAAAGTCATTTGTTCCTGCCCCTGACAAATGGATGCTACTTTTGGTGTCTCTAGCAGCTTCCTGGATGAGCATACACTAATAACAAGTGAACCAAGAGTGAGTATGGGAATAGAAATTCAAGGCAATGCAAAAGAATTCCAAGCAATGCAATTCAAAGGTTGAGAATGAAACCAGTCTGTGAGGTCTGTGGGCAAATGCGGGGTGGGTGCTGCATGGGCTTCTGGCTCACCCACTGGCACTGACACTGATTTGGGATGAGTGGCATTTGTTCCAGTGCTTTAAAGGTCTAATGACATCTCCTGCTGTCCCAGCTAATAAACAAGAGAGGTGTGGACTGGCTGTGCACTGATTGCAGTTTATGAAATGAACAGCAGGTGGGAGAGAAGCAATAGGCATCTTCCTAGACCTCCAGCTAACAATGCCACATCTGACAGTGTGCAGCCTGCTGGACCCGAAATCAAACCTTTTACACCATGCTCCTTGGAAACGGGGAGGGGTGGGAAGGAGCAGAGTGGTGAGGTAGAGGAAGGGGGAAGGTGGAATAATGGGATTTGTATATGAGATTATTTTTGGTTTCGGTCTCTTTGGTTCTTCTTTCCCATTTCATACTCATGTTTCTCTGTTGCCTGACAGTTTTGTCATCTCTCGGCCTTTCCCAAGCAGTGTGCCTCTAGATGATATCTGCCCACCTTGGTGACAGGCACGTCCCTGACTATTCATCTGTCTCTTGCCTCCTGCCTTTATGTTTTGTCCATCTCTTTATTTCAAATCCGTTTCTCTGTGCCCCATCTTGCTCCTGTCCTTATGCCTATCCATCTATCTCCATTAAAATCTGAATATTGAACATCAATAAAAATAACACAGCCTGTTTGGGGAGGAGGTCGTTTGCGTGATGCTTTACGACTGACTGTTGATTTGTGGTCAAACTCCACGGTCATCAAAGGGCTGTGCATCAGGCAAATGACATAAACTGCACACATCAGCAATTAAAATCAGCTGTATTATCTGGGCACCCAGCAGGGCTGCCTAGTTAAGGCCCTGCCAATGTTTTGATTATTACAACTCTGTACAAGAATTCACGCTGTTCCTCTCTCCTCACCCCCACCTCTGATATCTGACCCTTCCTCTCTTTCCGTGCTCCTCTCTGCTGACCCCATGCTTGGATTCTCCCCTGCACGATGGAGCTCCCGCGATCTTTCCCCCTCGTCCCTCCAAGTCATCGCGGTGCAATGCAAAATTCCCTCTCCCCCTCTCCTCCCTGAAAACAGACTGCTTTTCTGCACTTCGGGATTCCTGCCGGCGGCGATGTTTTCCTACCTGCCTCGTCCCGCTGGAGCCCCACCTGCCTCTGTCTCTGTCCTTCCCTTTGCTGCTTTCCCTGGCTCCCCCCGGGTGGGGCGAGGCTTTTTCATCACCTGAGCACTGCAGGCAGCCAGCAGCGGCTGGCAGGACCAGGAATTGTGCGGAGCCTCTGGATGTAGCAGGAGCCCCGGCTCTGCCTGCCCGCAGCGGCACAGAGAAGATGTTTTCCTTCATCACCTTCACGCTCTCACATCCCTCCTCTCCGTCTGCCTCAGCCTTTCTCCCTGCTGCTCCCTCCCTCAGGCTCTTCTCCCATGCCCTTCCAGCCTCCCTGGATACTGAGCTCCACCACGGGAGTGTTCCCTGAATGTGCCACCCTCTGTTCCCTCCGTGCCGCAGTGTATTTTCAGAGCCACTGGGTCATCTACCACTTACAGCATGCATTGAAAAGGACCTCGTGGAGCACGGACTCTGTGGTTATATTTGAGCACTCACCTGTCTTCGCATCACTGTAATATTCCTTAATTGTAAACACTTAGGCTGCTTTTAATGAAATGATTTCAGAGTGGAAGCTCCAAGGTAGTATTTAATTTAGTACTGTAGGTATTTTTGGAGTCTGGCCAGTAGACACTCTTTAAAGTAATTCTGTGCCTCTCATTTTTCACTATGAGGATGGTCAAACACTGTCACGGGTTTCCCAGACCAGTTATGGATTCCAAATCCCTGGAAGTGCTCAAAGCCAGGCTGGATGGGGCTTTGAGTAACCTGGTCTAGTGGAAGGTGTCCCTGCCCATGGCAAGAGGCTGGAATTGGATGATCTTTAAGGTCCCTTCCAACCCAAACTATTTTATGATTCTAGGATTTTGTGATGTAAATTTCCTCCTGGTTGAGCAGTTGCAAAAAGGGCTGGATAAAAGTGCTTCCTGCACTCTCTTTGTGGACATCTCTGGTCTTGGAGTGGGTCAGGAATGGTGTCACCTAACCACAGGCAGGAAATGCCATTTGAGACTCTCCAGGGTATCCAAAACACCAGGGAGCAGCTGGAAGATGTGAGGCAGGCCCTAGAAGGGGCATTTGTGGGGACAGTGACTAAATGAACTCCCTCTTGATACTGAATCTTGCAGTGAGTGTCAAACCCAGGCTACCCTGAGGACACACCCAGATTCCATGCTGCCTCCTTCCCACCTGGGAAGAAATTGTCCTGCAAGGTGCAGGAATGGGCAGGTTTAGATTTTTCAGTTGCTTTATTCCTCCATTAATTATTTGCCTTCCATGTAGCCTTAGGAGACCAACTACTGGTCCAGTAGTTAAGGGAATGAGGAGGAGAAGGAAATCTTTGAGATGTTTTGACAATCTTTGGATGAATTAGGAAGTACTCTGGAGAAAAGCCACCTGCCTCCCAGAAAAAAAAAAATTGTACTCTATGAGATTTGAGCCTACATAATACCCTATT
Source organism: Certhia americana (assembly GCA_018697195.1). Classification (NCBI taxonomy): domain Eukaryota; kingdom Metazoa; phylum Chordata; class Aves; order Passeriformes; family Certhiidae; genus Certhia; species Certhia americana. Next base: position 112,790,646 of record CM031857.1, read on the forward strand.
AACTCTCACAATCTTTGTTAAATGATGGCCATTCCCAGTGGCAGACCAGGAGTAGGGAAAATTGCACCAGATTGTGCTGCCCACACAGTGCATGAGAAAGAGATTTCACTGGGTGTTTTCCATGAAATGGAGATTTTTGCATGAAAGGGGACAAAATAATGTATTTAAGTGGTGAGTTCCAAATTTTGAGCTCATGATCTGGCTTGCTTAGACATATATCTTACCTAACACATGATTGTAATTTCCTGGTTGAAGTTTTAGAATTATCCAAGGTAATTAAAAAGGAAAACTAAGGGGATAAACCCCTCTTTTAATTCTCCTTTTTCTACTATCTAGCAGGCAAAGAAATAAAATTGCTCAGGCAGCTGCACACCCCTAACTTTGTAATTGCTGGAAGTGAGTTCTACTTACCTAGAGCAGCGCTTCCATTTCCAAACACTTGTGGCTATCCTGGCCTTGCTGGAACCAGTGGCAAAATTCTAACTAACTACAGTGCTGTTGGATCCAATATTCATGGCAAATACTTAAGCTCCAGATGGTTAGGAACATTTTCATTTTCCATGTGCATTATTTCCATGTTTTGTAGATTCACAAACATATTTTGCTTTAATCCGTGGTGTTTGTTTTATTGTGACTGTGAACAGTAAATTATGCCTTCAAACTGATGCTTTCAAAGCTCTGAGACCAGCCTTAGAAATGTTTCATAAAGTTCTCTCTATGTTTGCTTAATGTTTATCTTTCAAACTGCTTATTTGTGTTGAGTATTGTGTGAGGTCAAGCCAGGAAGGTGAGGCTGCTTGCTGAGTCACCACTAAACAAGCAGGGACCTTCCTTAAATTCACAGAATCAGAGAATCACAGAATTATTTTGTTTGGAAGGGTTAAAGATCATCTCATTCCAATGGAAGACAGGGAACTTTCCATTAGACCAGGTTGCTTAATGTCCCATCCAAACTTGCTTTGATTGGCAGGGATTTATACCCCATCAAAACATATTTCAGTCATTTATTTTGGTGTCTTTTTCTCCATTCCTTTCTGATACAACAGGCCAGAAAAGGTATTTTTCTCTTGAAGGAAAATAAAGGCTGTTTTCCCTGTGTGTGTGATACAAACCTGAACAAACATTTGTCCGTGTGCTGCTTGGAAAAGTGAAGTCTGCACCCCACCACAAAGGGAACACAAAGGGTGTTAAAAAGTATTAACTGAGATGGAAAAGCATCTGCAAGGCACACCTGGCCAAAAGTGTTTCCCACTCTTTTGCAAGGGTGTGACACGAGCACGGCCTCTCACTCGAGGGTGTCAGCAGGGTGAGGCATCTGGGGCTGGGAGTTTTTCCTCCTGACAAAAATGTTCTGCTGCTGTAGAGGGAAGAGATGGAGGGGGAGGATGAGGACAGAGCACTGCCCCAGAGGGAGGGATGCCAGGCAAACAGAGATAGAACAATTCCAGGGCTTAACTGAAGTCCAGGAAGAGGACAGGACGATGGCACAGGGGGCTTTCCATGCCAGAGGCTGCATTCCATGAGCTGGAAGGGTACCTGCCTGGGGAGGCAGGCAGGGAAATGACACTTAGCAGGGGTGTCATCAGCATGCCAGGCACGAGGCAGGAGCCAGCAGCAGGGTGCTTCCAGGAAACTTGCCTGTCTCTGCAACCTTTAGCAGCCTCATCTCCCCTCCGTGGCAGAGATTGGAGGGACGTGAGGGCCGTGCTGATGAGGTGATGGTTCTGCTGATTGGGAGCTTCACTGCTGAGACTCTTCTCACTGGTGTGCAGGAGCCTGTTAATGCTCCTGGCTGCTGCTGGGGAAGAGGTGTTTTGCTCCCCTTTTAGTTTAGAGGGGTGGCCAAACACAAAACAAATTAAACATCAAAAATGAGTGTTGGGAGGATCTGAGATAAGCTAACAAAAGCTGGGAAATTTGGGGCTACTTTCAGTTTAATGCTGTGATTTTACTTGCCTGAGGAGAACAGGGAAAAGAGTAGTCCCAAGGTCACTTCAAATTACAGGGCTTTGTGAAGCATTGCTGCTGCTAACAGAAGAGTTGAGCTGGCAGAGGAGAGTTGCAGAGGTACAGGCCTATAAAATGCATTATTAAAGAAAATCTGAGTGAAATGGCAACCAGAATGGAAAACAGCAAATAATACTTACAGCATTAGAAATTCATTTCAGTTTTATGGCCTATAGCTTGGGTATAAATATAAAGCATTGCATTAAAATTCATGATAACAGATTATGGTCTTCTCCCCTATCTGCACCACTGCAGGCATTGTGCTTGCAACAGAGCTGTGCTGAGCAATTTGGGGGCAGGATTGATAACTCCTGTGGCAGTCAGTGGTGGCTTTCTCCATTCACCACTTCAAAAGTAGCCACCAAGCAGCAGCAGCATCCAGTGACAGCCATCCAGACAATCCAACCTGACATCAGGAGTCAAATTGCTGCAGGTGCTGAGCGATGCTGAGAGGAGCTGTGCTGCTGCATGGCAGTGGGGACATGGAGGGACATTCCTGCCTCCCCCTGTCACTGCCAGCATTTTGATCTTCTGCAATCTCCATTAATTATTTTCAACAACTGTAATATACTCTAATTCTCTTTAAGATCATTCCAGCTGAACTGGACACGTATCTATGTGAAACAGAAGTAGCAGCAACGCAGCTAAGATTTTGTCACAATTCACAATTTTCCTTTTAAGACAGCTTGACTAATCTTCTCACTCTGTTGCTACTGGAGGTTTTTGGTGTTGTATGAGAGAGGCGGAGATTGCCTTCTATTTCCCAGAATTTCCTGGGAAACATCATTAAAATTGTCAAGGTGGGATGGGGATGGAGGGTGTTACCCAGGATGTGGAGGGCAGGGATGGATGTAGCTGTGTTTCCTGTGGCTCCAATTTGAGGAGCAGTTACTGTTCCTGACATGTAAGGACAGCAGGAGTAATGTGTTCAGCAGTCTCTGGTGGGACAGCATTTCTCAGTCAATTGACAGCTTTGAGAAACTTGCCTGAGGTATTTATTATGTTTGAACAATATTGTAAAATATGTTTTATATCCCAACTTCATGATTACTGGCCCAAACTCCGAGTTCATGTGATGTTTCTTGTGAAGCTAATGTGCAGCACAGAGCTATTTTGCATTAGAATACTCTTTGATTTAGCAGTGTGAGCAAAGTGCTGCTGTAGGGAATACCTGAGCTGAGGAGTTATCTGAGTTTTCTTTCTCCAAAAAAGACAACAGAGTTCTTCAAAAGACAATGAACAGTTTGTAGTGAACACTTTGTGAGACAAGAATGGCATTAGCATTGCGATTTGGAGAAAGAGGAAAAACTCACAGTTCTGATTGTTGTGGTTTAAGGCTCAGTCCATGCCTTTACACTTCCAGTTTTCTGTCCAGATTCACTGACAGATTGCCCAGAGAGGGTGTGGAGTGTCCCTCACTGGAGATATTCCAGAACTATCTGGACATAACCCTGTTCATGTGCTCTGCTGGAGCAGGGAGATGGGACCTGGTGACCCCCTGTAGTCCCTCCCCACCTGACCCATGCTGTGATTCCATGACTTTCAGCGGATGTCAACCCAAGAGAGCTCCAAAGAGTTATTTATTTAGTTAGTTTTTATTTAGTTTCTCACAGCAGGCCACTGAGGGTCTCTGGAAAGCAAAACAACTCTCTCCTGCCTATGCATGATGTGCCTGAACGAAGCTTTGTGTCTTTGAATCAGTGTTTGATGTGATAAACTCATATTGATCCACGTCAATTCATGCATTTTACTTGCTCCATTCAGTAAGGAAACTTCTAATGACCACCAGTTTTGTGAGGATGTGTTTAACAACATAAATAAAAATTCTTAGCACTGCTCATCATCAGGATGGCCTCGGGATGAGCTGCCTGGAGGATCTGAGCTTCAAACACCGTGGGCAGCACCATGCCGAGGAGGAGCACGTGTGAGTGGAAATGTCAGCTCTGGCTGTGCAGCTGGGTGCATTTTGCACTGGACAATGCTCCTTTCTGGGAGAGGGACAGGGAGTGAGTTCATCATTCAGGGGCTGCATTCAGCAGCACACAATCCCCAGTGAGTCACTGCTGAAATGATGGCAGGGCAGGAAGTTACAGCTGCCTCCTGTGCAGTTACTGAATATTCCCTGCTGCTGGCAGACACAGCCACCACCAACAAGAGGTGATTTTTACCCTCTCCTTTCATCTAGGTCTGAATCAAGCCCAGCACTTCTACCCTCTCTATCTGTACAGAGAGATTTTTTAAAAAAATTACTCCAGCCATGTGTGACCGGTGTGGTGACAGCTCCTGTAGGCAGCAGTCAGACAGCAGCAACAGTTCTGAGATGTATGGAGTGCCCAAATTAATCTTTTGGGTCAACTTGGAACCTAGAGTTGGGAAATGCTAATACAGCTAATTTCACTGCTAATCAATTTAGCAGAATCATCCAGTTAATACAGATATGTATTAATCCTAAATAATTTTCTTGGACTTTCCCCAAGGCCTCCAGTATGATGTTCTTTGATGCTAAAAGATCTGTTTTTCTCCCTTTCACTTACAACTTTGAATGTGCTATTCTACATTTTCAGAACAAAGCTCTGCAGCATGTAGAACACTGATGGTATAAAGCAGGATGAAATAAATTAGATTTACTGCGGTATGGATAGTACAGTGGACACTGCCTTACTTTATTTCTTTTCATGTTTAATTTAAAAACATTCCTCCACTGAGATTATCTGGTTATTCTTCTGTGGGTGTTATTCTGTCAGATTTCTAGTCTAGTTTGTTTGGCATACGCAATTAAAGGAAAACCTTGATTATAGTGTTATAAATGAAGTAAATATATTTGAGGCCAGGATTGGGGACAAATTCAGAAATACAGCAAGGTCTCCAGGAGGGGGAGTGATTGGATGCACTGTCTGGGTCAGTAATCTGAGGGGAAGCTGGACAATATGAGCCTTTCTCTACCACTCCTATGTGAAAATGTACAGATCAGCTTCTCTGAGGTCCTGGGTGAGTGGGGCTGCCCCCACTGACAGACAAATTCAAGTGATGGGAATGACCTCCAGACCTTCTCTTGCCCTGAAGCTCTCCAGCAGCAGTGGCATGAAGAACAATGCACAGAGTAGTTTGTCCATTTTGGGGAGACTGTACGCACTGACCAGGTAATTGTCATAATTTTGAGCTGACTGTATCTGGGCTTGCACTGCAGCTCCCAGAGCAGATACAGGAACTAAGAAATGATTATGAACATCTGACCTTCTGGATCCATTATTAGTGAGAAATGAAGAGTTTGTTTAAACATGGTCCTAGAAACTTAGGATATTCCTTCACAGAATCCCAGAATCCTTCAAGTTGGAAAAGACTTCCAAGATCATCGAGTCCAACCTTTGGTTGATGCCCACCCTGTCCCCAGCCAAGAGCACTGAGTGCCACCTCCAGGCCTTCCTTGGACACCTCCAGGGATGGGCACTCCCTGGGCAGCCCTATCCAGTGCATGATCAACCTTTTCCAGGAAGAAATATCCTGATGTCCTACCTGAGCCTCTCCTGGCCCAGCTCAAGGCTATGTCTTCTTGTTCTGCCACTGCTTGTCTGGGAGAAGACCCTGACCCCCACCTGGCTCCAACCTCCTTTGGGGTATGAGCAGAACTATGAACCTGTATAAATTTGTTATGTTCCATATGGTGGGTTTTTTCAGTGTTCTGCAGGAATGGGTAGAGAAAGACAGAAAATTAATTTGCTGGATGTTTGTTTTGAAGGAATTTAGATCACCTGTCAGCCTGATAAAACAGCTTATGAGTCAAAACTGGAAGTTTAAAGGGGAGAAACAAGTATAATGTCATCCCATATTACAGAGATGGACTAAACCCAAAAAAAATGAAGGGCTTGGGAACAGAACACAGCATGAAGGAAGTGTTGCAAAAATTGCAGCTTGGACTTTTCTCTTTGCATGATCAGACAGGATGGGTATGCACACACACTCTGAGCCTTAAATCCTCTCTTTTAATCTTTATCAGACACAACTATTTCCAGGGAATGAAAGCACTTGGTACAAAGAGAAGGGTGACATGACAGGAGTACCTGTAAGCAGAAGCTGTCATGTGGTTTTGATCATTATGCTGCTATTAAAAAAAACCCCACGTCTTGATGCATCTTGTCTTTCAAGAAATAACCATAGTTGTGTCTCTCATTCTGTCTAGTTGCTTGTTAACACTCACTTTCCAGATCTTTGTGCTTTCCAGCTGCTGCAGATGGGATAAACTGTGGTGCCAGGCAGCCTTTGAATGTTTTGGGCTTTCCTGTGTGGAATAAGAGAATAAATTGAGCTATAAATGGGGAATATAACACAGTGCTATATGGGATATAATAGGGTGGGACTGTGAGGTTGTTGGAGAGGTATTTGTTGAGTCTTAGAAAGTGAAATTGCAGAAATAAACCATACTCTTCATGTGGATTCTGGATTTTGTTTTCAATTTCTTTTATTGCCCAGTAGTTCTGGAATCTTTAAGAAAACCAGTGAAATCAGCACGCTCACCAATCCAAGAAGCAGTTTTTTATAAACATGTCAGATGGTGACCAAACTGTGTTCAATTGCAAATGCACCCAAGGAAGCAAGAACACACCTACGAGAGAAACCACAGGCACCATCTGTCTTTATTTAGGAAATGCAGTCTTCCCACTTCTTCCCCTTTCTTTCCACTGCCTTCCTCTCCAAATGACTTCCAACTAGCAGACTGTCCTTGAATAAAGCTCTCTAGTTCTGTCAACAGGTTTCAGTGCAATCACAACAAAAAAGCCTTATTTTTTTCTCCCTTATCATTGTGAAGTTATTCAGCCAAATATTTCCATTTCAGTGGAAATGAAATGTCCACCTTACACATGCTGTAAATTCCCTTTTTCTTGGTGGGGAAGTGAGTTGTGGGAGACAAGGATCACAGCCAATGTTTCTTAGAATTCTTATTATTCATTAAGCTGCTATTAGGGATCAAAACATGCTGTTATTGTTAATGGCAAATAACTATTCAGAGAGCACACTCACTTCAGTGGATTTGCACCACCATGGAGCAGACAGCTCCCAGGTGGAGCAGAAGCTTTGGGGCCATTTCCCCAGAAGCAGAGGGTTGTACTGGTGTCCTGGTGGCTCATGTGTGCACCTGACCTTGAACAAATGCAGCAAACTCTTGGTCCTGTGTATATCAATTCTTGCAGGTTCAGAAAAGGATCATTAGTCCCCAGGACTCCTCATTTCTCAGGAAGCTTTCACTCCTTACATTCTCAGCACATTTTTTGGTTTTATTTTTTGGCATAATGTTGTCTTGCAACTTCTCTTTCCACCCAAATTTATAGGCACCTACAGTACCCACTCTCATGGAAAGCTTCATCATGCTGAAGCTTTACTTTGTAAAGTTTACTGCATATTTTATTAACCTTAAGAAACCATACATTAATGACATGCAAGCAAAGAGAAATAGTGGCAGTCACCACATTCATCCATCACCTTTGCCAAACCTGGTGCTGCAATGAGCAGCACAAGCTCACAAAACATTTCTTCAAGCTGTGTCATGTCAGTCAAGTTCCTGCAGGTTTGAACTGCAAGATCAACCCCCTGACTGCTTTCAAGGGGCTGTAGCTGTTCTGGGTGAAATGGCCAGAGCAAACAGATCCACCATCACCTCAGCATTTTTCTACTTTCTTAAAAATGAATCAAAGTCAACACCATTTTTAGAGGGCAAACTGTAAGAACTGATGTGAAATTCCAGACATAAGCAATAACATCTGCCCTACCCTGCTGATACTCAAGTACTGAAAGTCTGAAAAAAATGTGACAAGACAGAAAAGTGATGCATTTATCCTCTCTGAATTATGAAGTGAGGATTGGTTTTGCATCTTTCTCACTCCCACAGTTTTTCCCCTGTACTTGGCACTGGTCAGGTTGCACCTTAAATCCAGTATTCAGTTTGTATTTTTTTTCCTGAGGGGCTCGAGCCTGTCCAGAGAACAATGGAACTGGGGAAGAGTCTGGAGCACACCAGGAGCAGTGAGGGAGATGGGGATGGTTCTTCTCCTGGAGAAAAGGAATCTCAGGGGAAAACTTATGGCTTTCTATGGCTGCTTTTAAAGGAGGTTGTTTCCAGGTGGGCGTCAGGCTTTTCTCTCAGGAAACAAGTGTCAGGATGACAGGGAGCCAGGGGAGGTTTAGACTGGATATTATGAAGAATTTCTCCATGGAAAAGGTGGGTAAGCTTTGAAACAGGCTTCCCAGGAAAATGATAGAGTTGCCATCCCTGGAAGTGTTCAAAAAACACGTGGATGTAGCACTTGAGTTCTTGGTTTATTGGTGAACATGGAGGTGCTGGGTTGATGGTTCCACTTGGATGGTCTTGGAGGTCTTTTCCAACCTTATCATTTCTATAATTCTAAATTGCTCCATTTCACATGTAGAACTCCTTCCTATGTGAAAATGCTTTTCTAAACATCTCTGTCTTGGCTGGACTTCCTCAGCAAGACTAGGGAAATAAAGGTGATGTTGAGGAGAGCAACAGGATGAACTTCCATGGCAGAAACACTGCAAAAGGTCAGAGAAAATTCGTAGAAGGATGAAGCGACTCTCTGATCTGGACCAGTCAGGCAAGGGAGGAGCAGTCCTGGATGAAGCTAACTGCACCCCAAGCCTCAAGATTATTGTGGAGACTGAGGGCAAGGAATGTTTGTCTTGTTTGTCGTGATGCTCATGGTGAAGGGTGGTTGTGCTGGATAACCCTGCAAAGCACAAACACAGCCACTTTCTCTGAGGAGATCCTTGAAAGAGACTTCGTGCCAGAGTGTACTTTGGATTGCAGAGGGAGGGAAAAGTGTGCCTGCTTCTCTGCTGCTGGAGTCTCCACACACCCTAGTAGAAGCCACTAGTCCTATTTGTATGAGTCTTTGTCTAGGAAGAAAAACAGGAAGGCAATTTAAGAGGTGCTGATAGAGTGTTACTGGAGAAAGAGAAGTGTACATTTGTCTACAAAATAGAGGTGGTACCTGGAAGTGGAAAAAACTGCCCATTTGAGCCTGGGAAAACAAATCCCCATGGCACATGTGTAAGCTGCTAGGTTTGGTGAACATTGAGAGACATGACTTGTATCATATGTTTTCCCTGAGATTAGAGTCAAACAGCATATGTTTCACTGTCCTTGTTCATCACCAGAGCATCTTGACAGAATGATGGGCTCCAAATAATTCAGTTCTTTCCCTGGAACTCTCTTATGTGGGACGTGTCCTTCTCTGCAGTTTTACAGTCCAAACCTAGGGAGTGAATACAGAACCAAATGCTTTCCTTTTAAGCTTTTTCCTGCAGAGTGTTTGCACATCCATGGGATGATCTTGCATAGTCTGGCTCAGAAGAGAAAGTTCTGCCTGTGCATGTACACCATGATTCGTATTCCAACATTTTTTGCATTTTTCAACATCTACAGCTTTCGAGTGATATTTGGCATCTCCTTGGAAAGGTGGGAACAGAGAAAACAGAATTAAAAGGGAGGTGTTTCCTCATTTTGAACGTTCTTCTTCCTCTTCTTTCAGAAGAGGAGTCCAGGTGCACCCAGTGGAGCTCTAGAGAAATAGAGGGCAACCAAAGGAATGCAAAAAGTTTCAGTGATGGCCACAGAGGAGACTTCTGCCTCATTTTTTCTTCCTGCCTGCCAAAATAGTAATAAGGCACATCTTTACCATACAATACTCATGCCCAGACTAGAAAGGAAATACTCTCTTTTCCCAAAATTCCATTTCAAGATAATTTCCCAGCAAAATTTATTATAGCAGAACAAAGCAGTTAATTGTTAGCAGAACAAAGCAGTTCACATAAAGCTCTGAACAAGAAAATCAGGGGTGTTTGTGCTCTTTTCCAGGTCCTTGTTTTCCAAACCATTTGCATGAGATTTTACTTCAGTCATATTTCCTGAGACCCACCTCTTCCCAATAATTTACATTCTTCTCCAACCAACCATACCACTGGGAGTTTTGCAGAAGTCCTGAAAGCAAATCTTGCATTTATGTCCTCTGAACTTGTGGAATTGGCTCTGTTAATCTGCTAAACTGTTTTTTTTCTTATTGCTTTTCTAGTGAATGAAGGCCTTTGGCTTCACCAGATTCAAAACTTCCAGAGTCTTTGCTTGTCTTTTCAGTTTGAGATCTTTGCTCTTTGCAGATCTTTCACAAGTGTCCCAGAGATCTGTCTTCTAGAGCTTGTCCTTCCTCAGGGGACCTGTCCTTGGTGACAGAAACCTGTCCTAGTCTCTTGTTCATGTTGTTTCTCCTCCAAAAAGCCTTTTTTCCTTAATGGAATCTCAATCGTCCAAGTGTTGCCAAAACACAGAGCCATGTCTCTGAAATGTGACTTGCTTTGTCCAGAGAATAACCACACTATGTGATATTATTTTTTCCTTTAATTTGGCCCATGGAAGATGAAACTGAACCACAGAACTGTAAAAGTGTTTCCTGGAAGGGACCTGTGGAGATCTTTTGGTCCAGTCTCCTGTCCCTGCAGAGCAGACTGATCACCACCACTGAGTCAGGACAGCTGTGGCTTTGCCCATCCAAGCCCTGATGAAGAATCTGTGGTCCTTCTGGGTGATCTGTCCCACTGTTGCCCTGCTCTCTTGGAGAGAAGATTTTAGCTATGTCAGCTTTGTCAAAATGCTCATCAAGTAGTTGTTGACTGACAGAGTTCAGAGAGTGTTAGGACAATGCTCTTGGGTACAGGGTATGACTCTTGGAGATGGTACTGTGCAGGAACAGGGGCTGGACCCCAATGATGCCTTAAGTTTTAGCATTTACATTTTTCACATTCTGTACTGCATTGGTGTGTGACTCTCAACTCCATAAAAAGTGTCAGCAAGTTCTCCTCACAGTTCAGTCAGACAGAACAATCCTTTTCCAGCCCCAGAACCAAGGACACTGTTACAGCTTCAGGCCCAAAAAGTGCAAACAAGAGAGAATTGAGGAGAGCAATCTGGGAGGATGGGACTGCATAACCTGGAGCTGTAATTGGACAATTAATCAAATATGGAAATGGATCAAAACTTATAAAAGTGTGAAAACTCGTGACTTGGGGTCCATCTTGGGGTCCTTAGCCAGGCTCTTGTACTGCCCAAGGTGGATCCTTTGAAGGCCTTTTTAATAAATACCTCCTTTATTCATTTAACTCTGTCTAGCATCTGTTCCAGGGAGCCTCTTTAGGCATCATCATGATACTTGTGGATCCCTTCCAGCTCCACAAATTTTGTGGTTCTGTGATCTACAAATCTACCCATCTGGATCCCAAATCCACCCATCATCAATTTAAACAACCTTAGTTCCCTCAGCTGATGTATGCTCTGGGCCATCCTTTTGTCCTCCACTGGGCCCCCTACATTTTCTGCTTTTGATCTGGGGTGCCCCAAGCTCAACACAGTAAATTCAGGTGTGGTCTGACCACTGCTGAGCACAAGGAGATTCATAAGTTCCTTTGATTCCTCTAACCTTGCTCCTCCAACGCAGCCAGGCACATGGCTCGTGTTCTTTGGATTGAGCCCACACTGATGTCCACCACGACAAATAAATTTCAGCTGCTGCAGAGCCAGTTGCTCCTCATTTGGTACTGATGCACAGGGTTACTCCATCCCAAACTACAGAGCGTTGTGCTTCTTCTTTAACCCCATAAGTTTTCTGTTCACCATGACCACAAGTTTTTCCCAGCCTCTCTTATGGGAGGACTACAAGGAAGCCAGTCAGGAGCCCTGTTTCAGGAACTGTAGGGACAGGACAAAGGGGAATGGGTACAAAGTGAAGTAGGCCAGGTTTATATTAGATATTGAGAAGAAATTCTGGACTGTAAGGGTGGTGAGGCCCTGGAAGAGGCTGCCCAGCGAGGTTGTGACTGCTCCATCCCTTGGGAGTGTCCAAGGCTAGGTTGGACAGGACTCTGAGCAGCTTGGGATAGCTGAAGGTGTCCCTGCCCTAGGGGGTAGGAACAAGATGATCTTTCAGGTTCCTTCCAACCTAGACCGTTCTGTGATTTCTCCCTTGCTCACACAGCCCTGCTGTGGCAGGGTTTGGCAGGAAAGGGGAAGAGGAAATATTCCTACTGCATTCCTCAGAAGACCACTCTCCTGTGGCCCAGACTGCTGAAGATATTTCTGTGCTTGAGAGTCTGACACTCCTTGCTGGTGCCTCCTCTGTTTTTCGGGAGCACAGGGCTCCTGGATGCCATGCTCAGCAGTATTTTAGCCCTGCACACTGTCCAGGCTGAGGGAGCAGAGGGAGTACCCAGCTGTGTCCTATCTGCATGGGCAGAGATGTTTGTGCTATCAATAGTTCCTGGGAAATTCAGCTGTTAGCGAGCAAAACGTGGCTTCTCAGTTGGGCTGTGGGTAATACACTCTATTGATCAGAATTCTTCACTAAAGCACTGGTAAAATGTCTGATGACATATCTGAGAGAGGAGTGCCTGGTGCCTGTGGTCCCTCCCACATTGGACTAAAATGCCCTCTGCACTCAGAGAACCTAAAGTGCTTTTGACAGCTGAACACAGTCTGTGCAAGTCTTCCAAAAATGTTTGGGGTGTGAGTCTTCTTGTGATTCTATGAAAAGATCACGAGCAGCTTTTTAATGAAGCTTTTGTTTTGGATGCACTGTGTTGTATAATAAAGCTGAAAATAGTTGTGGGTTTTATTTTTTTTTTTTTTTTCTGGGTCAGCTGTCTGTCATTTCTGCTGCTTTCCATATCCCTGCTGATTCCTCTGAGAAAACTGAAATTATAGAAAGCACGCTATATGAATAAACAGATCAGTCAGGTTGCTTTCATAAAAGTCTTAGGGGGTTCACTGGCCAGAGGCTGTGTAACTTTTTCTGGTATTGTACTCTACAATTCCCTGCTCTTGGTTCCTCCTTTTCTTTCTTCGGTCAGCCCAGGCCAGTGATCTCCTTAGTTTTCCTCTGCTATTGGAAATATACTTTTTCCATCCTTCAGTCAAAGTGTAGCTCAAACCACCCATTCAGAAGCCTGCCTCTCAGTTTAAAATTCTCAATTTAAAATTTTGTCCAAACCCCTTCCCATCCTCAGCTTCCTCCATATCCTCTTCTGATGGTACACAGCTCTCATGGAAAAAATCCATTCTGACTTTCTGTTTTCTGGGGTAAAAATCCTATATGTCTATAAAACTGTACTCTGAGATATAAATCCTGCACAGTGGCCTCTATAAAAAAACCTTTATAAAGCTTTTATGAAAAAAGCAACACCAGAACAGAGAAATGTGGGGGGTTTTGACTATGGCTCAGCCTTCTAAGTGAATAGAAATGAAAGAATAAATGCCAAAGATGATGAGTATGAAACTACAGTACTTAAGATACTGTTAAAAGAATAGGTGAGGCTAAAGTAATATATGTGTTTCTCTCCTTTGTATACAATTATTCTACACAAAGAATGCGAGACGCTGGGCAGCAATGTCGTGGTTTGACACAGAAGAAAACAGGGATTTTATTTTTAACCACGCTGCCTCTTGATCCATTTGTGATAATGTCAGGAGTTCCAAGAGGGCTGCAATTCCATGTGGTGACAAACAGCCTGGCAAAACCCTGCTGGTGCCTATTCTGCAGCAGGAATAGACGTAGGTGTCTATTTGGAAACACTGCACTCGTGGAGTGCCTTTCAAGCCTCCTTCCCTGCACCCTGGGAAGTTGTCCCCACGCCCCATTGGAGAAGTGGCCTCATGCTGCTGTAGGAAGAAATGTGAGATGAGAAAAGAAAGTCACAGTTTTCCCTTTGAGAAATGCTGCTGCATCAGGCCTTGATCCTGTAACTTCTGTTGAGGAGAAACTGCAGGTGCAAATAAGGGATTCTTCATCAAAACAATAAATTTGATTTGTCTGATTTAGGAGGTACCACAAGGACTATGCAGATAAAACATCGTAGAAAAATTTTTGCCTGGCATGAACTCATAAAATCTTAGTTTTAAGGAAGCAAAGGCTGAAAAAGAGAAGATTAAGGCACCTGTGAAGATTTCTCAAGTGAAACTTAAGAATTGAGTCTTTATAGGATATTTGTGCATAAAATAAAACATAGTATATTTTGTTCCAGATGTGATTTGCAAGTGTAACACAACCCTCAGTTTCCTGACTCTCATAAAGACTCACATTGTGGAGCATCTTTGCTATTTCAATAGATTGTTTTGGCTGAAATTTTGATCAGTCCAATCTGAAAGTGCTCAGAAAAGATTAATGGAGTTTTTTCCTTGTGTCTCAGAAGCTGACTGCAAATTTCAAAATAACTTTCCTGTCTAGATGCAGATACCAACAGTTTTCCTGAGGTTGCCAAGCAAGTATTGTAGAGAAACAGATGCATTGATTCTTCTCCCTCCAATCAGTGGCTCAAGGACAGTGGGTTTTGTGGAAAAGTATTCAAGAACCCTAATTAACACCACAATTGCATTTTGATGTTAGACAAGGTGATGTCTTCATTGCTTTTATATTCACAACAGCCATAGTCTGCTCTTCCAAGTTAATGGCTCATGGGATACTTAAAATCCAAAGGAAGAAATTTTCTGTCTTTTTTCCATATGTTGGACAAGTCCTTTCCAGCTAATTCTGGATTATACCCATGTTGGTCCTTAATTTTTGACATAGTTCGTATCTTGTTTTGAAATACTTGGATTTTCCACACTTAATTCCTGGAACTCCTCCTGCTACTTTTAAATTAAAGCATATTTGACTGGATGCATTGAGTCAATGATATAATCAGTACAGTTAATTGAAATGGTTGGTATTTTCAAGATTACTGTGAAATACAGAAGATTGAAATAATAAAAACCCCAGAGCATGTTCCACTTTTTTTTTTATTTTTGGTGAACATTTCTGTCCATTACCCAGTACCTCTGGGTACTTTACAATTTTGTTGGAAAAACAGAAACAACTCAGGCTGTAGATTTTTTTCTAAGTGACGGCATTTTCTGTCTTTCTAACAACCCTCCTATTTGCAATTCAGGGATGGTATGGATCATCAGCTTTCACTTTTTGCACAGTAGACTGCAAAACAGCCACTCTGTGTATTGAACACAGAAAATTCAAGCTGGTGATTGTTTTTATAGAGAACTTCATTTTGATATGCTGTGCCTACCCACTGGAAATTTCTGTTTCCCCTAATAGTTCACAATTCCACTATTTTCCTATTATGTATCCAGTAGCTATGCATCCCATTTTATTTCAGCAAACACAAAAAGACTCCTTCATCCTCTCCCTCATTCACATATCTCAGGCTTTATTTCAGTTCTTGTCCTAACTTTCTCAGGAGATACGGCAAGGGCCTCATTTTTCTCATTAATACTCTTTTAATTTTTAAAAATACTTTCATTCACTGAGTGAAAAGATTTTAGAGCATTTACCAGAATCTATACTAAGAACACTTATTTCAGAGAATAATAGGAATTAATGGATGAAACAATAAATCAAATTCTTATAATCTCTATCCCACCTTATCAATCACTGCTGTGTTTTCATTTTGCAAAAGGTTAATATACATGACTGTACACAGATAAAATTGTAAAATAGTTTGGGCTGGAAGGGATCTTGAATGAAATGAACAATATCAGTTGGTTTGTTCCGTGTCCAAGGAGCCGTTTTCCTATTTTAAACCACTATTAATCACACTAGTAAATACTCCAGAGTAATATTCTTACAGAGTATACATATCTTTTCTTCAAATACCAATTTCCTTGTTACCTTATTCTTGTAGCTTTAACTTGTATATTTATCAAATGCACCTCATAACTAATCAAATACAGTCCTAGTGAGCAAAATTAAAACAGCAGAAGCAACCAAACTGTCCGCTGAATTTTGTAATATTATGTTCCCATTTCCTTATTTAAGGAAAAAGCATTTGCCTGTAAATGAAAGGGAGGTACACTGAACAAAGTCATTCAAAGCTAACTCAAATATTGGAAGCCTGCTGTGTCTCTTCTTTCCCCCAAATTGTAGATAAAGTAGCTTTCCAAACAGCTCTACTCACTGAAAAAATTGAAATCAGATATCCCTACAATGTGTTTCACTTGATAATGAGCGTGTCCCATCTGAAGGATGATGCACGTTCACATTCCCATTTTCCCAGTTTATACCGTTTTTTTGTTATTTTTTTCCTAGTGTCAGGAATAATGTAGATAAAATGTGGGTAAAACTGATTTAAGAGCCTTTGTGTTACAAGAACACATTTGAGGAGGTTGGGTATAGCTGTTCAATATGGACCAGATTCTGCTGCTGTATAAATTGGATGCTTTCAAGGGTAGACATCAGGCTCCTAAGGGTGCTAAAAAGCCTGAACTGGCCTCATCTTGGACCCATGTCTGTGGATATGGAAATCAAAATTCAGCCCTGCAATCAGGTGATATGAAAACCTTTCACAGTAAGGAGCACTGTAATTTGTTGAGATTGGGAAATCTTAATTTTATAACCATCATGAGTAATTGAAATAATGCAAACTGCTCTGGTTAAAATATTCCCTGTTATTACTATTCCTGCATCCCCCAGAGGTTTAGATCAGGACTGTTCCAGGGTACTGCTCACTGTGTGAATGTGGAGTGGGAGACCAGCTCTGATCCTGAGACGTTTTGTGATAAATAATGAAAGGTTGAGGAAAGGGAAAATCATCACCTTTGCAGGGAAGGAACACCAAGATGTAAAAGGTGAAATTGATGCCAAACAGAATTATACAGATTGAGGTGATCCAGCACTCGCATGAGGAAGCAGATGGAATGAACTTTCAATTTCCTTCTGACACTCTATAATACTCTATAATAGTCTTTTTTTGTTTGTTTTTGTGTGTGTATGTGGTTTTTTGTTTGTTTGTTTTGTTTTTAGAGCTCATAATTTCGAATTGTCTAGATCAGGGAGGTGGTTGGGGAATGGAAATGGAAATGGGAGAGGAAATGGAAGAGGCTGGGATGCGGTGAAGATCCTGGGTGGATGCAGAGCTAGGGAATTTTGCTTCTGGGTGAGTGACTATGAGTGACTTTAGCTCCACAAGTGCTTAAAGAAAACCCTTCAATGAACATTTGTTGCATTTATTTATTTATTTATTCATTCCTATTTAAAGCAGATTTGAGTTAAGACAGTGTTTGTTCCTGATTTGGCCGAAAACCTGGGATGACTCTCAGCCTTTTCATGAACATTGTAAGTGCAGTAAAACTGAAGTGTTAGTAACCTGTATCACTGGGAGGTTTCAGACCTTTGCTTCCCCAGCATGTTTTTGGTTGCAAGGCCGGGGCGAAGGACACTCTGCAATGTCTCTTTTGGCAGGCTCACATTCTGCAGAAAAACAGGTTTCTCAGATCCTTTTCCTCTTACAGACCTCCCACAAATCTGTACACAGAAATACCTGTGAACAGTGCACATCTATCACCTTTTAAGAAGTTTCACTTGCCCATCACTCAAATAATAAATCCCCCTAAGCTTTCTCCTAAAACTTCACTGTTCACAGAAGATTTTCCATTGCTTAGAATCCTCCTGCACTCTTGTCCTAGCTCAGATGAGGAGTTGCCTGCAGGCACAAGTCAGTCAGTGGTTTTTACCTTTCCTTCTGGGGTGATGGCAAAGGATTATCAGTGCTGGAGCAGAGGGATTTGGTATTTCTACATATCTGCAGCTGCAGCAGGATAAAATTTGAGTCAGCTCTGGTGCATTGGTGGTGGTTCACAAGGTGGTGGTGAACTTGAATTATTCCTGTTGCACAAGAGAATTCTTCTCTTTCACTGAGAAGGAAAACGGTGGTTTAGAAAGCTGGTGGTGATGCCTTCTCACATTTGGGATGTGCTTTCTCTGCCAAAAAACAGAAAAATAAACACAAATAGCTCATTTTGAAGCAGGTTTCTGAAGAGAAAGCCCTGTTTCTCACCTCAGCACAGTGAGTCAAGCTGAGCCCTGCAGGAAGGATGGGGCAGATCCCTGAGCTGATCTTCCCAAGCCCTGCCACCGTCCAGGTAATCCTGCTGAGACTCTGCAAGACACCACCAACACCTGCCCAGCTGTGGGGCCTCCTCCTGCTGCTCCATCACAGCTCTTGTCACTGAAGATGGATATGGAAACTGTGCTGGCTGATGGAATAAAGCTCATTTGCAGAGGAGCTGCTTTACCTGCTCGCCCAGGGCAAGAAATGAGGTGTAATTCTCTGCTGCATTCAGTCCTGCATTATTGCCTCAGTGGAGTGACAACGTGGGGCCAGAGCCAGAGCTGACTAAAGTTCTCCCCAGAGGCTGCCATCATTCACCAGGGCTTTGATGGTTGTTTTTGTATCACATCTCCTTCCCTGAGGTCTCTGCTGACCCCACAACCCGGACACTGCTCAGTCTGTGACCCTCGAGCTTTTTGTCCTTTTTTCAGGGGTCCTGCATTTTCTAATGAGAAGAGAAAGCTCTGTTGGCTTGGTGGATTCACAGCTTGAGCTGCTGCCATCACATCGGCCAGTTCTTTCCATGAGCACTAAATTCACTTTGAAAAGTTCCAAAGAGTTTTGTGAGAAAAGCTCATCTTCTTAAGGGTGTGCCAATATACAGAAACAGTTGTTTCACAGTGGGGATCTCTCTGTATGGTAAGTATACATAATTTTACAACTCATCCACCTTAATAGGTGCCCAAGAATGCTGAAAATAGGACCATAAATTTGTAAGAGATAAAACATTTTCATAGAAAAAGAAAATTCAAAAAAAAAAAAAGCAAGGTCTGGGATGTTCTGGCACCCGTTCGAAAAAGATATTAAAAAGCCCAATCCTGCCTTTTATTTTAATGACCCTGTATAAGAAAGCTGAAAAATTCCCAACTTCCAGTAAAAGATAAAAGATTAAAAATATACTTCTCCTCATTTTGTAGAAAACTGCTCCGTTAAATCTGAAATTTAAATCATAGTGTTTGATTATCAGTCCTCACCAAGAGGATTACAGAACAGTCATTAAATCTTATTACAAAGCGAAGTGCAGAAAGTAATTGCACATATTTGTAAGTAGCTTAGAATTGATTAAAAATGCATAGAGAAAAACTGGAAAGTTTTCTGCAGGCTCAAGGCTGCTAGCCCCTCTGGGTAAACACACAGCAGCTCATCCCTCCAGGAACCTTCTCTGCATCCTCACGGTGTGGCAAGGGGAGGATTTCTCCCTAGTTTGAGGACAAGGGCTCTGTACATGTGATCGTTTGAGTTGCTGTGAGCTACAGGAGATAGGGAAAGCCTGCAGTCATGTTAAAGCTGGGAAGCTTTAGGAGAAGTTTAATTTAAGCTATTCCTCGGGCTAAGCCTCCCCTTCCCCACCCCCATCCTCCACTGAAGGCTGCTCTGAGGCTGCATTTTCAAAGCCATGTGTGAGGAATTAAGCGCTCCGGTTCCATGGATGTTAATGTGATTTTGTGAGCAAATATCCACAGAGCCTGTGCTCTACTCCGGGGGTTTGTGTATTCCTTGTGAGCAAAGGAGCTGTGCCAAAGCAAGGCAACTTCAGAAGCACATCGAACTCTGGGTGAGTTAGAGGCACACAGATTTTGGCTGTTGGTTGGTCCTTTGGGATGGTGGGTGAGGAACTTTCGCTGCAGAGGCTGAGCAGCAGGTTGGGATGGGTGAACTGAGGACATTGAGGGCCTGGAGCATGTCCAGAGAGGGCAGTGGAGCTGGGGAAGGGGCTGGAGAGTCAGTCCTGTGAGGAATGGCTGAGGGAGCTGGGAAAGGGGCTGAGGCTGGAGCAAAGGAGGCTCAGGGGGGCCCTTGTGGCTCTGCACAAGTCCCTGGCAGGAGGGGCAGTGAGGGGGGGTCGGGCTGTGCTGCCAGGAACAGGGACAGGAGCAGAGGGAACGGCCTCAAATGGCACCAGGGCAGGCTCAGGGTGGAGGCCAGGAGCAATTTGCCCATGGCAAGGGTGCTCAGGCCTTGGCAGGGGCTGCCCAGGGAGCTTTGGAGTGCCCATCCCTGCAGGTGTCCCAGGAAGGGCTGGATGTGGCCCTCAGTGCTCCAGGTGACAAGGTGGGGATCAGGCACAGCTTGTACTCGATGATCTTGGAGGTGTTTCCCAACATTCTGTGATTCTGAGTGCACTCACCCTCTGGATGACACAGGACAGAACAGCTTGAACACCTTTCCACCCTCCCTTGTGCTCAGCTGTGGGACAGCGAGCCCCCAAGTCAGCCTTTGCCTAAACCTTGACAAGTGTGGCTCATAACACAGTGCAAGGACAGTCTGATCCTCTGCAACCCTGGCCTCAGCATGTAACTTATTATTTTTAACTTTCCATTTCAGCTACTCACACATCTTCCCTGGCAGCGTGCAGAATATTCCTGAAATGCTGCATTGTGTCATGGTTTGCCTTTCATTTTGGATTCGTTTTTTCTCTCCACAAGAGTGGTAGGTGGTGTTTTGGAGGAGATGGAGGTTTTTCCTTGCTTGTTGCTTTTTTCTCTCTTTTTATAAACAGTGCTTTCTCTGACATAAAACATACAAACCTCTTATTTTTCAAACTTTTCAGGGAGAGAGCAGGGCCTGTGCATGGGAAGAGAAGGGATGTGACTTTTCCATCAACACTCTCTTACTACACAGTGGCTGGACAGTGACAGAGCTGGAGCTGGTGCCTTAAACATCTGGGAATGAGGCACAGAGAGCCATGGCCTTGAACCTGCTGTGCAGTTTCTCTAGGGGGACCTTTTTGATCCAATTCCCAGAGCCAAGGCGGTTTGGTTATTCCCTGCTGTGCCCAAATCTGGGGATGTCACAGTGAAGGCATGTTGCGTTTCTAATTACCAGTCCCATATTGATAAATTTACACCAGTTCATCTTCTTTTCCTGTTTCAGCTCTGACAATCATGTGAGAACAGAACTGGAGAGATTACAAAAGAGCTTGCTGTTCTGTATTCATTTAGAACATCTATACGGGCTTTTGGATAATCTTTATTTGTAACTAGGAGAAAAATGCACATTTTGTCAACTTATCTTCAACTCACTGCATGGGACTAGACCTGGGTAGCTGTCCTTCAAATTAATACAAACATAGGAATTAAAGCACTACATTATGAGCTGAGAATATGTCTCTGAGTTTTTTATTGATTTACTGTCCCAACATTTCTGAGAATTACCCAGTGCATAATCTATAGAACCAAATTATTCCTCTGTGAGGTTGCTGCTATTTCTTAAGGTTTTATCTAAAGCCTTAAGAACCAATGCTTTTGCCTAAGAGCCATCTAAGAATCTTAGTTTTCTTTCCATACCAAGGAAATTTCTTGCTACAAGGACTGTGGAGAAAACTCACAGATGTGAATGTCAGGGAGCAGTGAGGGTGCTAGGAGCAGGGAGCTGGGCATGGAGATGACCCTGGCACTGGTCACCTGACTCACAGGTGCTGTCCTGCATGGTCTGGATGTTGACACATCAGGCACACCAGGACCTCAAGGGGTGCCAGCTCCAACAGGCACAACATTTTGTTGCTCACTCAAGATAATAAGGGTGAACAAACACACAAAAGACAGGCAATCAGCAGAGTAGAAACCACTAGGTTGCTGTGATTGCAACAGGGTAAAGTCCAGAAATAATTCCCAAAGGTAGCCTGTAGGTCGCTCTCAGATCCTGTGGGTTTCTTCAGTCTTCTAACCCTTCTTCAAACCCTTGACAAGAAGTCAGAGGTTATCCCACATATTTTTGCTTATTGCTTGTTACATTAGATGTATTGTGGTTTAGTCCTGATTGGACATTTTTGTACTATTGACACCTGATTAAACCAATGAAGAGGGTGGATATGCCTCTAGTTAATACACATTTTGAGGTAAGAGTCCAGAAATAGCTCTTTTCTGGTTTCCAGTGAGGTGAGTTGAGAACCTCAGCCCAGCTGTTCCCCATGGTCGGGCTGGGCTGAGGGTCCCTCATCCTCCCCTGGCACCCCTGGCAGGCAAAGGGGAAGGAGAGACAGTGAGGGGATGAAGGAAGGCTCAGCCCACTCCTGGCTTCTGAGATCTGCTAATTCAGGATGGCTTCACACAGCAAAACAGGAGCTGTGCCAGGCCTGACCTGTGCTGGGCAGGGAAAGGAGAGGTGATCAGCACTGGTGTGAGACATCTGAAACTGACTGAGCCAGAAAAAAAGATCCTATCTTCTCTCTCTCAGCACAGCTGGAACTGGAAGCAGCAGCCAGGCCTTGAGATCTTGGCCCAGGTCTAGCACAGCTGCAATGCATTGTTAACCCTTTCAGTGCAGAAGAGACCTCCAGAACTCATTTCCCCCTGAATGAGAGACAAGGACAAAAAGGAAGACGTGTAGAGAGACCAGCATGAAGATAATAAAGTTAGCAAAGAAAGAGTGATTGTCTTAGATGGAAGGAGTACAGGGAGTTGCTTTTCAGACTGAAAATCTCTTGTAAGCTATGGTGATTGACTGTAATATATTGAGATATTTCCTTTAACCCATAGAGAAATATGGAGAGACGGGAAGTTCAACTTGTAGACCTGAGCAAAGGAATGCAGTGTTAAAGTGAGCCAAGGCTGAAGTGACTGTGCTTCCATGAGAAGTTTGAACAGAGAAATGAAGTGATAGAGACTTTTATTTCCTCAGAGAGAAGAAGAAGAGAATTTCTATTCCCCAAGATGAAGATAGATAAAGAGAACCTTTAAGATAGATAAGAACCTTAAAGATACCTTTAAGATAAGAACCTTAAAGATAGATAAGGAGAACCTTTGCTTTGGACAGTTTATCTTTAAAAAAAATTGAAAACCCCTATACATTGATATGGCCCAGGCACATCCACCTGTGTATTTTATTGATACAATAAAGGCACATCTGAAAAGAACTGTGCACATGGGAAGGGCTTCACAATGTGGATCTTCCAGGCAGCTGCTTTGTGAAGAATGGAACCACGAGAGAACTGTTTTCTTGTGGGGCAATTTTCCATGGCAAATAGAGGTGCTTCCCTCCCTAAGTGAACTGCAGAAAGACTGTTTTAGAAGTGGAAAACTGACTGAGATTTCTAGGTGTTGATTTCTGCATATTGTCAGTTGGAAAGAAAAGAAAATGTGGGGAGAGAGGAGGAGTGTTCTGAAGGTTTTATTCTGATTCTTATTTTTTTTTCTTTCTCCTTTTAGTGTTAGTTAATAAAGTTTTATTCTATTTAAGCTTAAGCCTGCTTTGCTCTTGATTGAGAAACTTCAAATTGGTAAACCAAAACCTCAACACAAAATTGGTGTTTCTGCCTGGTTTTGAACTGAAACCACGACAACTTTGGTACGTTGGCTGGGAAATCAAACTGAACCCTTGACAAGAAGTCAGAGGTTATCCCACATCTTTTTGCTTATTGCTTGTTACAGGTTCTCCTGGACAATCCTGAAAAAGACCTGTAAAATTTGCTTTTCCTTGGAGTTTCTCCAAGTTCTTGCCATGCTGGATTTTTGTGACTCAGGAATGGGAGCTCCTGGAACAGGCTGGTTTGTTTCTGCATACAGAACTTAGAAAACATGTCTGTTGTATTTCAAATTCTCAATCCATTTGTCTCTATTCAGAAAGCTCCACCTTGACTTGTGACTTCATATTTTGTGGCAGATCAGAGATTTCAGTGGCCCTTTAGCACTCTCAGATTGTTACTGAGACCAAGTTCAGATCTACTTTTCTTCCTTTCCAGTCAAAACAATGAAAGAACTCCCACAAAACCCCAGAACTGAGTTTAATTTGACATGCAGCTGGGAGAAGCCAGAGACCGGGTGTTAATATTGAAAGGGGTATTTTCAGAACGCTTTCAGTCCTGATGTAAGAAGTCTTTTCTGCACAGAAACATCACTTCAGCATGTTTTAAGCACATGGTGAAGCCATGGAAGTCAGAATGTTTCTTTTCATGTGCCTGGGTGTGATCCTGAATCTTGTCCTTTGCTGGTGAGAAGAATTCCTTGTTATTTTTTTTACTGCTCTGCATTTTTCTATGCTCACTTACACCATCATTTGTTTATCAGCAGCCGAGTAAACTTAAGGCAAACTGCAGTTTGTTTAATCACTGCCTTGAGAAAACTGTAAGCTGATCCTTGTATAAATGAGCAGGCACTAGAATTTGCTTTAACAGTTTTCAGTCCCTTTGGTAATGCAGAAATTTTCTTTGATTTTTGCCAAGTTTTTTTTTTTTTTTACTCAATGTTTTTAGGTAATCACTATTTAGCTGGCTTATGTTCTTGGATTTTCCATTTTTTCTCCTTCCCAGGAGATAAACCCAGTAAAATCCTCCCCTATTGAAGTCAGTGGCGAAACTCCCACTGAAGCCAGGGTTTTATTCAGCCAAAGAGTTTCTTGCAAACAAGGTATTTAGATACTGCACTCTGGGGTGATATTCATAAATTTAATGCTGTTTCCTCAAAATAAAAATTCATATATGTTAGTGAGCCTCTGTGTGTCTCCCACAGAAATGCTTCTCCTTAAAAACCTATTCACTGTCCTGGAGCTTAATGCTTTCACCAAAATCCATAAGACAGCAGTGAACTCAGCTGCCCTGACTGCTTTACATGGTGCCAATAACATCATCAGTGGTTTGAAAAGGAAAATAAACAGCAAAACCCAGAAATGGGAAGGCTGCCTTCCTACCTGGACAGGTGGGACACCTACAGATATGTTACACTTGGGTAAATCTCAGCCAGACAGTGGTGCCAGACATAAATTTCTGAATCTGTGGGAACCTTTCAGGTCCCAGAATCACTGAGATTGGAAGAGACCTCTGGGATCATCGAGTCCAAACTGTGCCTGATCCCAACCTTGTCCCCAGCCCAGAGCACTGAGTGCCACATCCAGGCCTTCCTTGGACACCTCCAGGGATGGTCACTGCAAACATCCCTGGGCAGCCCCTTCCAATGCTTAACAACCCTTTCCATGGGGAAATTCTTCCTGATGTCCAACCTGAACCTCAAGTGCAGCTTGTGGCCACTTCCTTTTGTCCTGCCCCTTGTTCCCTGGAAGCAGAGCCCCACCCCAACCTGGCTTTGATCTCCTTTCAGGCAGAGAGCAGTAAAGTCTCCCCTGAGCTGCATTTTCTCCAGGCTGAACCCCCTCTGCTCCCTCAGCAGCTCCTTATTTCACTTACAGGTAACTTTAATTAGGTTCTGACCCTGTAATTTCTTCTACAGGAGCCACACTTTGCACTTGGCTAAGAGAATTTCCCCATGCTGGTCTCACAGCTCAGATGTTTGAGTTTCTCTCTGGCCCCAGAGTGGAGATCCCCAGCTTACCATATGGTGGATGAGGTTGCTCAACGAGAAATAATTTGCCCCCAGGCAATGGAAAGTTCAGGTGACAGGGTCCAACAGGAACCTGTTTTCCTGTGGCAAGGCTCCTTTTGGGGCAAGTTCTCACATATTGGCTCAGGACTCGTTTACCTGTGTGAAATCAGTAATTTAAGAAGGAAGAAGAGTTACTTGGTGTTTAAGAGCACCCCCAGGACTCTCCACTTCCATGGTGATTGTTATTTTTGTGTTACATTAAACAGCCAGTGTTACATGGATCATGGCACTGCTGATTACAAGGAGCATCTTTAAATTTGAAGAGACTGGGCAGGTTTCAGCTTTTTGTGTCTGTCTGCCATGCAGGCTGGGTCTTCAACACAGGGAGATGCACAACAAGAGATCTGTGATATGACCTAACCTTTAAAAAATGACTGCTGAGTTTGAATATCTCTGTGCCTCCAGCCCCTTTGGGCAACGCTCAATACATCCTGAAAATTATTCCCCTTTAAAGGTGTCTCTGAACAGGCATCCAGGAGGAAAAGTCACACAAAATCACAGTTCAGTTGGCTGAGATCACAAACTGCAATTAGAGATGTGCATTCTCACACATGCCAACATGCACACACTTCAAGTCTCACTGCAAAGCAAACAGGTAAATTCTACCTATTGTTAAACTGCATGCCAAACCTGCATAAAATGTGCCTAATTATGCTACATGAGCTCTAAAAATAAAATATTAAGGTAAAATACTACCACAGTCTTTATACAAGTACTTCAAATGGAATACATAATACAAAATATTGATTCAAGAGGGGTTGGCGTATTGAAAATCAAATGAGTTTTTGCCATTGCTGAGAACACAGGAGCCCAGTGTAATCAGCCTGTTCAACTAATCATTACAGCAGTGCTGTTTGTGGCACTCTACTTAACAGTCTGTCAGCAATTCTGTGAAAAAACTTATTTTCCAGGGATTTTTATTTCGGCCATAAAAGGCTGCTCCAATGTGAAATTAAAAATACACATAGAGATGTGAAAGAATGGAGCTCCCCCACCCCTCCACCCAAGTGGCTTTTGAAAGGTTTGATGCTGGGTCACCAAGGACAGCAAGAATTTTGCCTTTTATGTCAGTAGGAGTAGAATTGGGATGAAAGGGTCTTCTGGTGATTAATTGCAGTCAACAAGAGATTTGCTTTTTACCTTAGCTGAGCTTAGTTTTGCCAATATGTTTTAATCACCACTGCGGGGGGAACTCTGAGGCACCTCTCAGAGGGTTTTTTTGCCTAAAATTATTGTTTCCTCTCTGATAATACCCTTGGAAAAAGCTTTTCTGATGTGACACTTCAGTCAATGAGGGCCAGTGCTGCAGCCCAGGTTTCAAGTCTAGTAAAAGCTGTTTCTTTCTGTGCCAAAGTGGAGCTTTTCCACCACAGTATTTATGCTGAAAGCTGGCACCAGAGGCAGCAGATTTCAGGATAGGGGAGTAATGTATTAGTTTGAACACTCCTGACTACCCTGAAAGATCAGATTTGACACTCAGCTGGAGCAGGTCCTGAGCAACCTGATCTGATCTTGGTGCTGGACCTTGGTGGGGGTGGAGGTTGGAGCAGGAACCTCTGAGATCCCTCCCCACTTCCATTATTCTGTGTCTTTGGGAAGTTCTGCAAGACTCTGTAACCTCTGTTGATGCTGAGAGCTGGTCAGATCCCAGTTTAGGGACAGCTGTAAGGATAAAACTTCCTGTTTAGGACATTCAGAGTCACAGTTTGCTTTGTGCCCCTGGCACAGAGAAGCTGTGGGTGCCTCATGCCTGGATGTGTTTGGGTTGGAAGGGGCTTGGAGCAACTTGGGATAGTGGAAAGTGTAGTTTGGAACTGGATGATCATTAAGGTCCCTTCCAAATCAGGCCATTCTATGGTTTTAGAGTCAGAGATGTGATTAAGCTTACTGGAGAAATGTCTTGGATTACTGCTCCATCTCCAAAATGAGTAATTTGTCTGACAAGATCTGGATTCAAATTATTCATTTTTTGCTCTCTTTGGGGATCACTTAAAACTTTATTTATACAAAAATTAACTTGAATTCAAGTGTTGAAGTGCTTCTGGAAATGTTGCCCTGTCGAGTTACCTTATCAGTAGCACAGGAATTATGTTTTCTTTCTTTTTCTCTGTACCACTATGCTGCTAAAGCTGCATTGACATGGTGGAGGTTATTGAAAAGTACTTTTTTTACATTTCTTAGACAGTGACTAAGACATAGTTTACTAACGACAAGGAAATTATCAAAATTAAGGGACGTGTGAACAAAGTACACCACAATGCCATAAACCATGCTAGAACTTAATTGCAGTCATATAGTACAAACCACACCAGTCTCTTTGTTCAAAAGAAAGTAAGACTATCAACGTGATGAAAGAAATATCAGTTGCCAAGTAAAAGTAATGAGATTTTTTTGGAAGTTGGCAAGCTCTCTGAGGCAGAGAGGGGAGAATATGACCCTGGGGAAAATTTGAAGCATGGTGATTTGGTGAACACTCTGACTTTACTTCCATTCCTAAAATGGGACAGTGAGCTAGTATTCAAATTGTGACAGATAATATCAGAGTGAGAAGGTAAAAATGAACAGTCAGAAAGCTGTGTCACTTTGCAATATGAAACATATTGACAAGTTTACCTATGGTACAAAAATAAGGCCAAAAATCTGTATTCACATTTATGGGACCACTCTCTAAATATTTTGATTTTATATTGACTTGTTTATGAAGTTTCCTGCATGTAGAGAAGCCTGTCTCAAATTCCACACAGCCCTTTCCTCCTTGTCTCATTACATTCAGACACGTATGATCTGTCAGTTACTGGGTGTTTCCAGGCATCTTACGACCTTTAAAATACTTATTTTCTTCCATCTTTGCTGCCATCCTTTCAGTGAATGCTTTTGCCTTTGTTGGATGTGATTCCATCCTTTGGTCAGCAGTTGAGGTAATTTCTAAGCTTGGAAAAATTGGTTGCTTATAATGAAAAAAAAAAAAAAAAAAAAAAAAAAAGGAAAGAAAAGGTTGTTCCCTTGTGTGGATTTAAAAAATAAATAAAAAACTCAAAGAAACAGTATCTTCTGTGATCAGCCACTTTGCAGTCTTTCACCTTCCTCCTGAGTCAGCTACTGTGCTTGTTTGCTCCATCATTATCCTGGTGGAAAAATGTCAGAGTGATGGAGTACCTGTGAGCAGCTTCCCAGGGAGCAAAAAAAAAAAAGGGATTTGCTGAGCAAGCACGAGATGTGTTCCACATAGAATCTTAATATCTGACAGCAAATACAGGACAGGAGACTCCTCTTACAAGGAGGCACCACTGGTGGAAGCATGACTGTCACAGGATCAGAACTGCTTCTTACAGGTTTGATTTTTTCTGATGGACTGTGGCAGGTCCCACAGACCCATACATATACATATATATACTGTAAGAATGCATATATATATATAAAAATCTAAATATATATATATATATATATAAATAAAAATATTTAGTCACACATATATTTATAAGTAAACCCACATCACTAAAATATTATGAGAATGGTAAAGCTCTGAGTAAATGGTAAAGCCAAGGCCCCAAACCTTAGGGGATGCCAGCGTGAAGTTCAAGTGGTTTGTATTTTAAATGATGTTCCCCTCTGCATGTGGAATGATATAATCTTTAATTACATGATTCCATACTAATTTTTCCATAGGCAGGCTATGCCTTTCAGCACATATAAGAGGCAGAGCCCTTGGAATGGGATGAAATTTTTGTGACTTGGTTGATTTTCGTGGGGTTTTCTGTCTGTATTGCTGAGCAAAGCTTAGCATCTGAGAAACAAAATAATAATATTTCCCTTCCTCAACCCCTTTTTTGCCCTTCCTACAGACAAGTGGGGCAGCTGCAGACAAGTACAAATTTGAGAATGAAATAGAAAATATTCCTTTTGTCTTCTGCTCCCATTCCTGGTATCTCTGTAGGAGGGCTAGAAATTCTAGGAGGAAACTCCATTCAGCACCTCCATCCCTCGAATGGCTTTTGTTCAGTGGCAATGCAAGAATTTATTCTACATGACACCAGGAACTTGTAAAGTGATGGAGCAGGCCCAGCTCCATCCATGTAGTTGCCTAAATAAAACATGTAACATGCCAGTCTGCATTAGTGAATTGGAATTTTCACTTTTCTCTTGAGATTAACCCTCAGCCAAACTCAACCCCACAGCACATCACTGGGGCTTAGAGAGGTCAGCCTTCCTCTGCCTCCCAGTCATATTTCAGGTTATTGAGATTCAATAAAATGCCTAGAATTTTCAAGGTAAATGCTTATGATAAAGTTTTTTCTACGTGGCCAGTTGTATTTTGCAGAGAGGAGTCCAAAAATCTTTAACTGAAACCTCCTAATGGAGGCTGTGAAAGCTGTAGGCTGCTCATTGCAGTTCAGTAAAAATGAAAACTTCTGAAAAGGGGTGGGTTTGAATGGAAAGTTCTGGAAAATCTTCTTTAGCTGTAATGCTGCTTAACCAGCCTGCATCCAGGACAACATCCATCCCTCATCTATCCATCCATCCATCCATCCATCCTTGCAGCACTGGAGGGAGAGGGGAACTTTTAACCATCTTTAACAGTAGATGTAGGGCCTGGGTGGTTCTGCATTATCAGACCCACACCATCACATCCGTGGAGAAATATTTAGCGTCCGTTTGTGCCAAAAAGAGAAGATCCCCAGACCAGGGAGGTGCAGAGATTTCTAACTCAGCCAGAAATCAACAGAACTAGTCCTGTAATTCCCACTGTACATAGCAGGAGTAAGTTCACATCCTCAGGGAGGAGAGTTAAGGTTTGAGCCCCACATTGTTTTAAAAAGTAAACCAAATCAGCCTCCTGTCCCTGCTCTGATTTGAAACGAAGAGGGGAAGGTGTTCACTTGTGTACTGCCTGTTTTCTCACACATTAATTTCTCTAGAAAAACTGGCTCTTTTTTCACTGATAATTATTGTGTTCCACCACCAGCAAAACCGCCAAAATTCTTTGTGGATGTGGAAAAATTAATTATTTTTTAGCTCAGGTCTGAGAGCATCAAAAAAGGGAAACTTGAAACCTTTGTTCTGTGCAGTTTTATTCCGCCCAGCTCTGAAGAACACAGAACGACGCCATTCACTGGAGAGAGATGTACTGTATTATTTCAGGGGTTTATTGTTACCAATATAATTTGGGAATGTGCTTTGCTCCCCAAGGAAAAAGAACTGTTTCACAATGTACTGTACTTTCTCTTCTGAAGCTCCGGGTCCTGCTGGATGCGAACGGTTTGGAGAGGACATTCATTCTCCTACAAAGTGGATAAAAATTATTCAGTGGATCTCTCCTGGTCACACACTGATCCTGTTTCTCCCACAGTGGAACCCACAAATAGCTCTAGCAATGTCTGCTGTCTCCTGTTTCTCCCTATTTCCATAAGGCCTGGAATCATGCAGGTGAAGGGGAGGTGCCTCTCCAGCTCAGTGTTGAATGATTACACAAAGCAGGGTGCTCAAACAGCCTTTCTCTGTCCCAAATCCCTCACAGGCAAAAATGGGCATAAACCCCCCTCTTTTCCATAGGAATTCTGTGCATGGAAGTGCCATGAGAATGTGTCAGTAACATGAGATGGTGTGACTGAATATGGGATGTGCTGAACAAGATATGAACCACACAGAGGCTGACCTGGCCACGGGGCACACCTGATTTTGGGGTGAGACCAAAGATCTGATCACTGATCCCACCTTTAGTCAGGATCTACAGCAAGGGAATTCTCACCACAACACCACTTTCAGAGCTGTCCTTCCAGGAGCAATGAGATGTTCCATGAATTGATGTGGGTGGGTGGAGGTGCTCAGGGATATTTTCGTGCTTGTGGAGATAGAGGGGAGTTTTTGGCTTCGTTTTAGTCACATTTCAGACAATAACAATATTTTTGGTTGTGCTAGTTTAAGAGGCCTTAATTATCTCTAAGTAGAGAAAAACAAGATAAAAGAAGGCTGTTCTTATATCTATTTTTCAACATGAACACAAAGGAAATTTTGGAGGAAATCTTTTAACCAAAAAAGGAGAAGGTCCTCCAGTCAGCAACTGGCAGGCAGCTGATTTTTGTGCCTTGTACTCACATCTCAGGGGTGTTGTGCACTGTAATTGATGCTTTCTGGAGGCTGAGCTGGAACAGAGACTAGACAGGGCAAAGGATAAAGCAGGGATTTATTAAAAGGTCTCAATGAGTACTCTTGGGCCACGCAAGAGTCCAGCTGGACCACACCCAAGATGCCCCAAAGTGGTCACAAAATGGACACCCGGGCAACGAGGTCTCACATTTTTATAAGTTCTGGTCCATCAGCATATTAGAATCAATTGTTCAACCACAGCTCCAGGTTATGAAGCTCCATCCTCCTTGTTTTTCCTTCTCACTTCACCTTTGTTTTTGTTCTTGGGCCTGAAAGTTGTCCTTGGTCCCAAACTAGAGAAGGAATTGTTTTGTCTATCTACACTACAAAGAAAGCTCAGTAGCACTGAATATGAAACCTAAAACTACTCACCAAAACAGCACAGAGTCCAAAAAATATAACAGCTAAAACCTAAGGCATCATAATGAGCATGGTGCCTTAATGAGCAAACCCCTCCCCACTGACATTGAGATGGTGATAACCAGAAAGTCAACATTCAGTGAGGTCAGATGTCCTGCCCCAGACTTCTCTTTCTGGTCTGTTAAAATATGACAGACTCCAGGAGCGACTGTGTGTGGTTTTGGACTCAAACTGCTTTCTTTTTGCTCAGGGTTGAGCGGTCTTTCTTTAAATTTGAGAGCAGGGTTCTGACCCTGCCGACCTTTCTTCAAGAATGCAATCACTGTGATGTGGTTTGTTTAGGATGGAGTTATTTTCTGGGAGAAGTTACCCCCCAAAATATGTTTCTTATTAAATATAATTTCAGTTAAACTGGACAAATGCCCATTGTCCAAATATATATTTTTGTTCCAGAAATGACTGGATGTGGCACTCAGTGCCATGGTCTGGTTGAAAAAGAAGCAATCAGTCAAAGGTTGGACTCAACAGTCTCAGAGGTCTTTACCAACTTAAACGATTCTGTGTTTTTTTTAATGATTGAAGTAAATTTTAGTCCAGTTTTTGTAACTTAAATACATACAACTTACTATATTCCTGTGTGCTCCTTTATCAAACTCTAATAGGACAACTAATTTACATTTAAAAGCCTCTTTTTTTTTTTTTTTTTTTTTTAGAAATATGGCAATGAAAAATGTCATACTTCTTTAAGAGAGGGAAAAATCATATTCTCTTAACACCTGAATTTTAATAATTTCAGAGTGAAAGTTAAAATTAGATTAAGGAGAGGTTTTAGAGCTAATATGTGCAGAAACCAGGTAGGGAAAGGAATTTAACAGATCCCTTAGTTTCAGCTGGAAATTTTGTCACACAGTAAAAGCCTCATCCTTTCCCTGACACAATGAGCTTTGTCAGGAAAGTTTGCAGAAGCAAAACGTTATGCTTTATTCATCTCACAAACGGATCTCAATCTCTTGTAACCTTAATAGCAAAGGTTACATAAGGATTGTTCAAAATTCAGTTTTCATAAGGAAAAACCCCGGAGAACAAATGATATTAGTCCCGAGGAAATTACTTTTACTGCATATATGTGACTGTAACAGACTGAGAGCAAAAATCGATGGCTTATCCGCACACCAAGTACCCTGGAGATTATGAAAAAGCAGGGCCTGAATAACTTATTTTACTTTCTGAACAAGCACTGGGACAAACATAAGACAAAGGCAGAAAAAAAAAGATCAACCTATTCTTTGTACCAGGTTCAGTGTTTGCAGCTCTTGGCTTTATTTTCCCAATGTCTGTGGCAATGCTGCAGAGCACCTGGGCCTGAGGGAGCACCAGCCTCTTCCTGAAGTGCTCAGCAAGATTTTGAGAAATGCAGCTTTTTGCTCCAGTGCAGATTTCCAGAGTGATCCTGAGAATCCATTTAATCCCCCTGTGTATCAATTCCCTATACTACTAAAGGGTACTGTTATTTCACTTTTTTTTTTCAATGATATTTTGAAAATGTATTGTAAAAGTTTTAGAAGATAAACAGCCATAGAAAGAAAATATAATTGTTTATATATATATTTTTTTTTCTTCCTTCCTTTTTTCTTTTAGTTGCCTTTGTGATTTTAGTAGAAATTAATCATATATAGGAGCCTGTGGTGTCCTGAGAACTAATTGCATCAGGGATTTTTTTTTTTTTTCCTACATAAGGCAATTGGGTTTCTCTTCTGGCTAGAAGCAGTATATTTACAGTGGAAACTGCCCGAGTGGCTTGTTGGAGTTTTATATGGTCATTTGACAGGGGAACATTGGTCTGCCAATTGTTGTAATTTAGCTCAGTTTCTATCATAAATTCTTTGGTTTTTACTAGCTGATCTGGGCAACAGATTAATGTTGGGTTTGAGCTGCTGCATGGATGACTCAGCTTTGCCAAAGTAATTTGCAGTGCCTTGTTTCTGGGTCCCTATAAATGAAGAGGGTGATTTTAAGGGTTCTTAATGCTCCCAATCTGATTCTTCTGCCCAGATCGATTCACAAATAAAATCCTGACATTTGTTGTTGTGCCATGGAGTTGTTAAGTCAGGGTTACTCAACCTGCAACTGGTTTTACTATAAGCATGTGAGAAAGAATGTAGAAATTGGCAACTCTTCACGTTTGACTCATGTAGGTGCAATGGATATAGATATATATAGATGAGATGATATAGATGATATAGATATAGATATACATAGAT
>CM031857.1:112824670-112853049 GCA_018697195.1 Certhia americana
ATAGATATAGATGATATAGAAGATGTAGATATATAGATATAGATATAGATATATAGATATAGATGATATAGATATAGATATAGATATAGATGCAGTTATAAATATAGAGACATTTGTTATTTAACCATGTTTTTTTCCACTGGAAGTTACCTTGGTGCTGGGGGATGGCAAGCAGCTTCTGAAGCTTAGAGTCAATTTCAACTTTCGTGTTGGGCACCATGTCCACACCAAATGATTGGAACTTTTTGTTCAACCCCCACCCCCCAAACTCATTTTCAACCTATGACAGACCAGGAGCTCAGGGCACTTGGCCACATAGGCAAGTGACATCGTGGCTTGGCAGGGTGAGGGGCAGTTTCAGCCACTGGAGGTGACGAGTGTGTGTCAGCTTGTCACGGCTGGGTTCTGTTTCCCTCCCTACTTCAGCCATTCCTTTTTCATGACAGGTATCCTCTTTTGTCTTTCCCAGGCAACGTTGCCATAGAAACAGTGTCTTTTGACCACCCTGCCTACTTCCCACCAGGCCATCCCTGCCAGCTCCCACCTGAGAGGTTTCACCCACCCCAGGAGCTCTCCCTTAAAGCCGCTTTCCGAGCGCGCGGGGGGAAGTTGACGTCCTCTGCTGTTGAGGTGTCTCTGGACATGGAGAGTGGAGCCACTGGGCTGGAATCCAGTTTTATGTTGCTAACTGGCACAATTTTCCATGCAAAGTTGTCTGCAGGAAGCTGCTCTTGAGCAGCTCAGCCAAAACTCCAGGGATCTGTCAGCGTTTGTAGGCAGGGATGCGGCATGGTAGACACAATACTCTGGTAACTTCAGAGTTTGAATCTGTCTTTTCACAAGCCAAGAGCTTTTCTGAAGTGACTGACTTATGATTTCTATTTGTGGAATCCTTTTCTCTTGGAAAAAAACACGCTTTTTCAATATCCTTTTGGTAGATCAAATAGTAAACAGCCTCTTTCCCCCTCTTGAAAATCTGTTTTTAGACTTGACCTGAGCCTGTTGCTATCCAGCATCACTTTGCAAAGGCTAAAACCACAACATCAAACCCACTTCCTATTTCCAGGACAGAGTTTTTTCCAGAAAAATTATACAAATAGAATCATAGAATGGCTTGGGTTGGAGAGTACATGAGAAATCACCTAATTCCAACCCTGTGTCATGGGCAGGCACGCCTCTCACTAGACCAGTTAACTCAGTGCTCCATCCAACCTGGCCTTGAATACTTCCAGGGATGGGGCATTCACCATTTCTCTGGACAACCTGTTCCAGTGCCTCACCACCCTCTCTGTAAAGAATTTCTTCTGGAAAAGCAATGTTACTGGTTTCTCCTCAAACACCTTCCTAAAACCTTTATGATTTATTGCATTTTTGAACGGAATCTGTTCAGCAGTTGTAAATATTTCTTCTCAACAACACCTCAGTGTATAAAAGCACCTTTTATAGGGTTTGATGAGTACGTTGAAGTGATTAATTAAAAAAAGGTTTCCACAAATATCTAAATGAATAATCGAATATATTTTTAATGAATTATGTAACAGGCTGTCACAACAGCTGTTTATATGAGACATTTCCATTTGACATGAAGTAATGAAGCTGTTTATTAAAATAAGGATTAATCTCGTGTCTGTTACATGTGCATGAC
This sequence comes from Certhia americana, assembly GCA_018697195.1. NCBI lineage: Eukaryota > Metazoa > Chordata > Aves > Passeriformes > Certhiidae > Certhia > Certhia americana. The sequence continues at coordinate 112,826,316 of CM031857.1, forward strand.
ATTTTGTACTTTGTCACAAAGAGATGTAAGGTCAGACTTAAATTATAAACTTCCATTTGTGGTGTAGCTAATGAACAGATAAATGGGTCTGAGATGGGTGGAAAAGAATATCTAGAGAGAAAATATCTGGGAAGAAGCGATATCATTTATTCTGGAAAACCTGTTATTTAACAATAATTTACCTGAATCTAAGCTGAAACTTCTAAGAGGAGCAGGATTAAGACTGTAAGAGAAAATTGCACAGTAATGTGTTAGTAAACTGAATTTCCTGTGCGTGTCAGGTAATCCCTGGATATGTGGGCCAAGGATTCTGCCTGACATTGCTAGGAATACTGTCCCAAGATTCTGCTGTATGTCTGTCCAGTAGATAATAAGTGAAGGGGAGTATTAAACTTGGTGAAACTGGTCGCCTATTACTCCAAACAGTGGAGTGGATAGGATTGTACCCAATATATCTAAGAATTTTAAGCAGAAGCATAATAGACTCTAAATTAGCTGATACTAAAGAGTCCTTAGGGAAATCATTGTGAATAATCCTCTGAAAGCATCATGTCATTGTCTGTAGGGTTCAAAAAAGCAAGTTGGATCATGAAAAAAAAGAAAAAAAAAAAGAAAAAAATGCAAACTGGAAAGGAAAACCTTGTGTCTGTGCTAAACTCCTTGGTGTATTTATATCCTGAACATTTTGCAATTCTGGTCATGGTTTCTCAGAAAGAACCTCAGAGAATAAAAAAGGTATGGAGAAGGGAAGGAAAGATGGCCAAGGACACAGAGTAACTTGTCTGCTGAGTGAGAGCAAAGTATGCTGTATTTTTATCTTGGAAATGAAATCTGCACTAACAAGAGTAACAGGGAGGTTGTGAACAGTGTGAATAGGGCGTAAATTTGGGGATTTCTTATCATACCAAAATTAGGTGATACCCAGAAAGATGATTAGGTAATGCATTAAGACACAGACACAAAAAGTAGATTTTAACTGATTTTTTATTTGTGTTGTGGAGTTGACAGCCACAGGATGCTGTGCAAGTTAAACTATAACCAGTCTTGAAAGAAAAAAAAAACATGGATCAAGAATTCATGGACATACCCATGTATGCTCCAATGTACCCTGAGATGTGATGATATGGAGAAAAATTGTTGCTCTTTACAGGTGAATGTGTTTTTCTCAATTTCTATATTGATGGATATGTGTAGACATAGCCACTGCCCAAAATACACATCTAAGTGCTCTTTGGGGATAATTTTCTTGCTAGGAAAAAAAAAATTCAATCTAATTTAGTATTTTATTTAGTAAGGAACTTACCAAACTGAGCTATTTCAACAATCAAAAAATTTTAAGCAAGTATTTTAAAAATAAATTATTTCAATTACTTCATATAAGTGAGAGGAGATAAGGTTTCTAGTTATCATATCTTAGAAATACCCCAACCTATCAAGTAGCAGTAATAAAATTAAATAGAATAGGTCAAATTCCTGTAGAACTATATAAAGGTTGAATTTGATTTTAAATAATGCTTTACATCCTTTCTGTCAAAGCACTCAGAGTACTTTGGACTTACATGGCTTAAATCTCAGCTGGGTTTTGGAAGCTTTTTTATGTATCGCCACAAAATGGTATTTTTTCAAGTTCATTTTTATAGACTTTTTTTCTCCCTGTTGCTTTGGGCGTGAATTGCTTTTCCATTCCTGGTAACTAAAGTCCTGGGTGGCATTCACTGCCTTGAAGCAGCAACAGGAAATGGAAAAATTGCAGTTTATTTTGCTGCAGTTGGGTACCTTTAAAAACGTTTGTAGACACTGCGGTTCTTTTGAGACTTTCAGTGAACTGTTGCACGTTCCTTAATTACAGAGAAAATCAGGTCAAGAAATGGATTCTATCCCCAAAGATTATTTTATTCCTGCTAAAGCCACTCTGTAGTAAGAAATAGCACATCCCTTCTTTTCCCTTTAGATAAATTTCAGTTTGCACTGGCAGAAACCAGCATGTGATATAGAACCCAAGCCAACTTGTGGGCAAAATATCTCTAGGCAGACATAAAATTATCCCAGGAACAAATCCCCTGCATGTATATGTAAGAATTTCACTTTTGTTTGGAATAATTGTGACATAATTTCATCACTGATACCTGCTTGAAGATGTGGATGTTCTTGCTTTCTAATACAATTGTTCTCTGAATGAAGATGTGAATGACTCCTGATCTTCATCTTACTTTCAGTTTTGGGGGAGCAAAGGAACGAGGCAGATGGGAGCTCTTATTATGTTCCCACTGTTTATGCTGGGGAGCTGCAAGTGGGATGTCACATCCTACTTCATCCGCCACAGTGAGTCAACGCATGTGAAGAGTTCAAGATGTTCCCTTCAGCAAAGCGAGGCAGAGCATGCCAGGGAGAGGAACTCGAGGGTTTTGTGTTCACAAATAACTGCAACTACTTCAGGAAACGACAGAAGTGCAAACCTGAACAGCACAACTCTCTCCCAAGGTCGGACAGCAGCACTCAGGGAGAAACAACAAAGGGTGAAATGTGCCCACCCCAAGCACTGCTCTGTTTTGCTTGTCCCACCCTAGCAAGGGGGAAGAAGAAGGAATGACTCGGAAGAGACAGTGAAAATGATTAGCAGCATGAAAATGTTCCTTGACAGAGTAGATTATACAAGGTAAAAGTAGATTGTTCCTCACATGTATAACGGGAAGCATGGCAGGTCTGTAAGAGAAAGTCTGATGGAGATGATGGTAACAACTTTAAAATATTCTATCAGGTTATTTTTCCTCATATTATTCCACACAAAACCCTCTGATGGAACTTATAACATCATAGAATGGTTTTGGTTCAACGGACTTTAAAGATCATCTCATTCTAACCCCCTACCATGGGCAGTGACACCTCCCACTAGTCCAGGATGCTCAATGTTCCATCCATCCTGGCCTTGGACATTCCCAGGGATGGAACATCCACAGCTTCTCTGTTCCAGTGCCTCACCACCCTCACAGTGAAGAATTTATTCCTAACATTAAAAAAGCTCACTGCTTTTCTTTTTCATGGGAAAAAACTACTGCTACAAGATATTATTAAACAGTGTGCTGATAGCAGTGAAAAGAGCTACAGCAGAATATGAAAAATGGGAGCACTTGTTTTCCAAAGGATGCAGTTTTGTGAGAGCTCAACACTTGCACTTCAGTATATAAATTAAGAACTAATTAACTTTCTTCCTAGTCATGAGGGTGTTTATTTCTTGCACTCTGTAGCTCTTTAGAAATCCTTGTCACCACTGGCCAAGACTGGTGACATGTCTGATGACATGTGGCAATGCTCAGTTGGCTGGATCATGGTGCAGATAACACCAAGGCTGTGGGTGCAATCCCTGTGAGGGTCACTTATTTAAGATTTGGACTCCATGATCCTTGTAAGTCCCTTCCAACTCAGAAAATTCTGCAAATCTGTGAATGGCTTGGCTGGATATGGCAACACTCCCACAATCTGGAGAGCATGGGGTTGGCTTGCTCCTCTTGTATTTTATCTTATATGCTTGTCAATCCCAATAGTGATAAGTATGAAGAAGTAATGTTTTCAGGAAGGTTCATGTACTGAGGTGAGGCTGAAATACAGAGCAAAGCTTAGAAGGCAAATTCTTGGAATCTGAAGTTTAGGGAAAGAGAATGTAAAAGGAGTTAGGTTTGTGATCTGCCATCTGATCCATTCTGCATTACATGGTGTTATTGTCAATAAAATAGCCTCTGAAACGTTGCCTCATGGTAATGTCCGGACCACAAAGTTGCTCAACATAAATATACCAGAACTGTGGTCCATGAAAATATGTGGAATTGTTCATCTGGCCTCACAGCTCTGTCTTTTCAGTTTAAAAACCTGAGTATTTACCAGGTTTGTGGGCAGACTGCAGCCTGCCCTGAACAACGTTACTGCAGCAACAGCGCCACAATCTATGGAAAGCAAAAAAGGCTTGGAGAGAGGTCAAGGTTTTCCAGTGGTGTTGGCAGAATGAGGGCAGCCTTGAGGGAAAAACGATCTGTTCTGATGGCAGTAAAGAGTGGAGGAAGGTTAAGATGAATCCCTGAGGAGAACTGGAAGATGTAGGCTGGAAGAGGACCACAGCTTCAGGAATTTACAGATAACAGAAGGATATTTGGATGGGTTCCTGGAATTTCTGTGATCCTGGGAGAGGTCTCTGGGGTTTGGGGGGGTTTGTGCAGACTTTGGAAGGCTGTTGGTGTTCATAGGACTATTTCCCTCTCTTTCTTATCACTGAGATTATAATTTTCTGGGAGAAAACCTCCTGCTTTTTTATCTACGACTGCTTTCCATCTGCGACAGGAGCTTTTCCCTCCTGCCCCAGGTTGAGAATGAGTGGTTCAGGTTACTTAAAAAATCACTGTCAAAGGTATGGGCAAAAGCAGGTTTAATATAAATTTGACCATGTTACATGTGCATCCCTGACCTAATCCTCTCTCCCTTCTGAGTATCATCCTCCTCCTGCTGTGGTCTCAGGAGCTTTTTCTCACCTGAACTGTTGCTGATGTGTGAGAAGGAGGGGAGGGGACAGAGCAGGGGCAAGGCCTTCCAGTGCAGAACAGAAAGGCAAACAGAACTGAGCAATGAGAAACCAGGCAGGAGAGCAGTGGCAGAGGACTTTTGAGGTTGCTCAGATGCTGAACCTTCTCTCTCCTCTCATTCTCCAAAGCAGGGACCCTGGGGTGCTCAGCAGTCAGCTGCCTAAGGCAAATGTTGATTTTGGCTATACATAAATCCAGATTTTAATTGCCTACCTTTGTTTGAGCTACACTCACCTCTGTGGCTTACAGCAATACTCTGAGTTCCCCTCATGCTATCTGGGCACTATTTTTGGGATGTGTGGGAGGACTAAAGGGAGGAAAATTAAAGAGAAGGGCTCTGGTGTCCCCAGCACAGGAAGAACATTGATCTGATGAATTGATTAGAGGTTGATTAGAGGAATGGAGCAACCCTGCTGTGAGGAAAGACTGAGAGCATTGGGATTGTTCAGCCTGGAGAAGCTTCAGAGTGACCTAATTGTGGCTTTCCAGATGGAAAGAGACCATTTACAAGGGCCTGGAGTGACATGAAAAGGGGAAATGGCTTCAAACTGGCAGAGAGTAGGGTTAGGTTAGACATCAGGAAGAAATTCTTGTGAGGGTGCTGAGGCCTCAGCTGAGATTGCCCAGAGGAGCTGTGGCTGCCCCATCCCTGGAAGTGTCCAAGGCCAGGTTGGAACTCTGAGCAACCTGGGATAGGGGAAGGTGTCCCTGCCCATGGCAGGAGTTGGAACTAAGTGATCTTTCAGGTCCCTTCCAACCTAAGCCGTTCTATGATTCTCTGATTACTGCTGCACCCACAGAAAGCTCCTTCACGTTGCCAAAGTTGTTTGTCTGAGACTTAGACAAACATCTTGGAAAAATACAGTCTCTTTTCTTGGGAGCATCCCACAGTCAAAGCACAGGCACGTATTTATCAGAAACCTATCATGTACCAGATGGCAGAATAAAGTGGTTGTTTAAACACACTGTGACTTAGGGTAACCTGGCATAGCACATTCTCAAAATACGCCGCATGTGTTTCTTCACAGATCTCAACTTAAGTATAGCAATGAATAACTTCTTCAAAATCCTGGCACAACAACATGCCTTTTGTTTCCTGCATGTTATCTAAGAGCTGCTGCAGCAAATGCAAGGAAGGAATTAGATCTGGAAATCGGCTTTGCTGAAGACAGTGCTGAAAGTTTTCTTTTAAAATGCAGGCCTGCACCTGTGCTGTGGGTGAAATCCTGAGGGATTTGCCTTCTAGAGTCCACCCAAAGCACTCAACTGCCATCAGGGTGTCTGGCTGCTCTCCTCCAGAGGCAAAATTTGTGCCTGTCACAGGATTCTGGCCCAGGAAAGAGCTCTGCCTATGCATGGAGGCTTTGGTCAGGTGTGGCGAGAGCATGTGGGAGAAGAACTGGGAGCTGTAGCAGGTTCTCCTTCCCCTGTTTCAGGATTCTGTGAGATAGTTGTGTCAGTCCATGTGGCCAAAATATTCTTTGCTCAAAATCTGGCCATGAAGAGCAGCCTTCACTCCCTACTACAGGTCTGTGTTAGACCTGCTTCCATTCATGCATTATGGAATAAGCTCAGCAGCTTCACAAGACAAAGATTGTGGTAAATCTCCTCAATAAACAAAGCAAAATCTTTTTGGGGAGAGGCAACTTTCTCTCTGTTTGCTGTGTATCAGTGCCTTGTACTGATGTGTCAATACTCTGGGACTCAGAGACCTGGATGCACTCCCCAAAACTTTATTCATTGATAATCTGCATCAACTTCCTCAGGCTGAGCTTCTCTGAGGTTTTGACCAAACTTAGCACTTCATAAGGAAACATTCTAATTGAATTTTGACCCCTATCCTTCCATAGTTTCCTAATTGCCTTTCTCAGTTCCTAAATCTTCAAGTAGAGAGAAAAATGGAAAACATTTCCCATGAAGATTTGCTACAGGTTTGGTTGTTTTCCCTTCTCTCTCGGTTACATAACTGTTTTTCCCTTCTGTTGGAAGAAGTGTTATTACTCACATGTGATGCATAATCCTCTCCCACACCTCCCATTTCTGCTTTCCCTCCTGAGCATGATCTGCTAAATTTTCTGACAATATTTTTTGAATTACTTTCCACATCTGCTGAGGCTGTGGGGGGAATACAGGCAGCAAAGAGCAAGAGGGTCTCTACTGTCGCTCGCCTTCTGTCTGAGGAATTATGAACTAAATTTTGCTTGCAGAATCTCCACCCCAAATAGAGGCCAAAGAGACTCTCAGACCTCAGCTGGTCTTCCTTATAACAAATGCTGTTTGCCAGATTTATTGGTTTGATGCCAGTGAGAGAATCTGCAGTCGTAGCTCTCAGAATCCAGCGGGTGACAGTCGGAACAGAGTGGGCTGGATCTGAACGTGACTGCAAGACAATAAACACAGAACTCCCAGTGCAGCTACTTGCACACAATCTCTCTAGAGAGAAAAAAAAAAACCCAACAACTTTTAAATCTGTCAACAATGGTTTTATCAGGAGACAAGATTTCTTGTGAGAAGTACCCCGTTCTGTTAAGCATATGGTCAACAACTTGCTGTGTCAAACGAGCGGTAGCACGTGTCTGGGAAATGCAAAACACCACAGGATCAATGAAAGCAGAAGAAATGTTCAACAACCAAAAATGTATTGGAATGTTCTCTCCTGTCAGTGCAGGGCCCAGCATAAATCTCAATATTCTTGATTCCATTTAGTCTTTCAACCTACTTGGTCATGTTTCTATCATTAAGACAACTTAATCTTTGCCTTATTTATATTGCTTTGTAGAATTCTTTGGGTTTTTTTTTGTTTTTTTTTTGTTTTTTTCCTAATCTGTGTGTCACCACTGCTCTTTCCCTGTAAGCTAAGCATATGTCTTGTAAAATGGTTTGCTCTGAGAATTAAAGATATTTCCTTCAGGTGTTTGCCAGAAATATACAATGATTTGGGGCCGAATGACAAGGAATGACATCTCAATACCCTCTCAAGCCTTGTACTCTGTGGCCTTTTTGTTTTAATTTTTCTTTGTCTGTAATAACAGCATGGTGAAGGGGAAAAAAAAGAGGGCAAAATACAATTATTTTTGTATTTAGAATTTAAATTGTTGATGACTGAGCTCTGTAGACTTTTGTCAGGTTTGTGTTTCCTAGGACAGCATTTTAAGGGCTGAGAAGCCTCTGACAAGAGAAATACAATGAAACATTGGAAGGGTAACCTTAGAGACACCTGGGATCTGATGCCTCTAAAACTGGAAATTACAGTAAGGAGAATAATTCATCAAGTGCTATTCAGTAGTTAATTTTCACATCAGTTATACCAGAAAGGAAAGAAAGCAAGGCATACTATCAAGATCAATAGTAGGATGGGATTAACTGAGGTTTTTTTCTTCACCATCCTAATTCATAAACAAAAACAGCACATGGAATTATTGATAAATGGTGTTCATGAGACTAAAAGTCCATTCCTAATCCTTTTAGGGTAGGGGTTGCTGAAATAGAAAAATAAAACTACACTTTAAAATGAAGCAATGTTTACTAAAGTAATTGAAAATAAATGATGGAATAATTTAAACTGAGAAAGTCTAAAATATACAGATGAATAACACTTCATGAGGTAGGAAGGTGAGTGAAAGTACATATCTTATTGAAATATATTTGTCACCAGTTTTAACAATATTTCCATTTTTATCTGAAAGAAGAAATTTTTTTTTGCTCAATATATTATTTTTGCAGTGCTGAAATTTCTGGTCTACAAGCAGGTCTCTTGGGCACTGCAGTAATTAGTAATGAATTAGTAAAAGAAATAATGAGTAATGTGGAAGCCAATGACTTCAGTAAGAAACCGGATTTCTTCGTGGCATTATTTAGCCTATTACTAAGAGCACAGAAAACTTCAAAGGATATTTTTATCCCACTGTTGCAAGACAAGAGTAAGTCTTTATTGAGATATTTTAGTAATCAGACTTAAAGGGATAATTCAATAATATGTGTTTATTTAGTGAAGAAAAATTGTCTCAAACAATATTGTTTTCTACTTATTATCAAAGTAGAAAAAAATAAAATAATAATAAAAAAAAATAAAATAAAATTAAAAATAATAAAAAAGAAGAAAATAAATAAAATGGATAGTACAATACAGGAAAATTAAGACAGCTAAATCTCTTAAGAAATATTCTTTCTAAATTAAAGTATAGGATTTAGAAAGAATGTTCAAGGTCGTTTGCCAGTGTGTGCTCAAGGTCATACAGCATCTTTGTGCATATTCCAGAGAAGGCAGAATAATTTTCAGGAGGGTTGAGTTACAATACCTCTGTTTTGTATGCCTGTCAAAATGGCTACAGGAGCTCCAACTTATTATAGGATTAGTGTTAAAATAATGGAAGGTAAAAAATTAGTTCAGTTGAGTACCATATAAGGAGAAAGTTGAAATTAATTAATATGAATATGGATTAAATGCTTTCAGGAAGTGCAGTGAGGTGTAGTGCTGGTGTTGTTCTGGAGATTAGAGTTGCTCTCCAAAAGTGTTGTCAAATGCAAAGCCCACTTGACAAAAAGAAATAAATGCTAACCAATTTAAGGTGCACAAAAGAAAAAAAAAAGGAAAATAAACCCCAAACTCACAGCTTTTGGTATTTATTTAGGGTAATCACTATCTGTTTTAATTATTGAGCAAGAATGGAAATACAGCAGGATTCAAAGGAATGTGGTGTTTGCACACACTGAATGGCTTCCATAAATAGAAATGCAGAACACATTTAAAATGAGTGTAAAAATGGGTGCTACTTTTTTATTCAACACAGCACCAAGGTTTAGAGCAAGACTCTGAATTATGAGGAAATTCTCCTTCCTTTGCCCCTCAAGCACACAGATGAGAGCTGTTATAAAAGGCAGTGAGGTGTTTTTTTCCTTTTGCTTGTGTTACTTGATATGCAAACGCACATCAGAAAATGGGTTGTGAATGAGCTAAGCTGAACTTGTAGGAAAAGAAGGACAAAGCCTTGTTTAAATTAGTAATTAATTGCATTATGGTTAATGTCACAGTAGTGTGACAGAGCTATGACTAAAAAGTACGGCTTTAGCAAGGCTAAAACCTTCACTTTCCTGACAATTATTTGACCTTTAGAATGAAAGGCAACCCTAAGACAATAAACTCAAAAATATGACTTAATACAGAGTGCTGTTGGGTGAATACCCTGAATATTATTGTCAGGCAAACATACTGCAAGAATTTTAACTTCTTTGTACTTTAGCAATAATAAGACCAATGGAAAATATAACTTAGTAAATTAGGTTATGACAAAATTCAGCTAAAACATAATGCAAACCATGTCTTCTTATGGTTGCCACACACTCCATGTGTATTGCTTGTGTAAAATAGGCAATTAAATTAGTTACTAGGGAAAATTTGTTTTAGATATCAAGTGTCAATCCCATAATCTGGCCCGATTATAGTTTTCCAGGGAACTGGAGGTTGCTTTGGAGTAGCCTCTTTTCTGTTCTGCTTTTCTCTTAGTCTTCCCAGTTAATACACGGAATGAGAATTCTGCACAGAAATCTGTGAGATCATGCTAAGGGTATTGATTTTGGATAATCCTGGAATTTTAGAACTAGGATTTGGATTCCAGTCAGGCCACTGTTCCAGAAAAGCAGTTTTTTTAACTCCTCAAGGACAAATTTTTGCATCCTTTGAAGCGCAGAATTTCCCCGAGGAGTTTTTTAGTAATAAATATTGATTCATTTTCTCTTTGTCCTTTGGACTAAATTGCAACAGCTCCTCTCTTAGATGTCCTTGCATTTTTTCATGTGATTTTATTTTATATTGGTACCTTCGGTAGGAAAGCACCAAGCCCACAAATATCTTTCCTCCCAGTTCATCTTTGATCACAAGGGAACAACCTCCTGCTGTGCCTTGAAAATTTCCTCCTTGAAGGGTCTCCAGCTTTCCTGGACTTCTTTGCCCTTCAGCACAACCTCTCCTGTCAGCCAGACTCCTAAAAAATCTGAACGCTTCCATCTGGAAGGTCAAGGTAGACGTGTTGATCCCCCTCCTTACTTCTCTAAGAATTGAAGAAAACTCTATAAATTGATTATTTTTGTGCCCCAAATAGCCTCCAACCATCACATGCCCCACCAGTCCATCTCTGCTCACAAACAGGTCCAGCAGGGCACCTTCCCTGGCTGGTTCCCTCACCAGTTGTGTCAGGAATTACCTCACACATACTCCAGAAACCTCCTGGACTGTTTCCTCTCTGCTGTGTTATTTTTCCAGCAGACATCTGCTAAGTTGAAATTTGTAGAGAACAAGGGTGTGACTTCTCCCAGCTGCCCACAGAATATTTCATTGATTTCCTCACCCTGATGGGTGGTCTGTAACAGAATCCCACCATATCTAATTTGATTTTTCCCCAACTCTTACCCATAAACATTTGACCCTGTCCTTGCCATCATTTAGCTCTAGTCAGCCAAAACTCTGCCTAACACATCCCAACATCCCATCTCTCCTTCCTTTTCCTTCCTTTCTGAAGAGTTACAGCCATCCATTGCATCACTCAGGTGTGGAAGTCAGCCCCCCGTGTTTCCAGGGTTGCAGCTATATCCTGGTTTTCCAGCTGTGCAGTGGCTTTCTGCTCCTCCTGTTTGCTGCCCATGCTGTGGGCTCTGGTGTAGATGAATTTCAGCTGGATAATTGGTCCTGCCACCCTTTTTCGGTGGTGACCATTCCCACACATGAATAACCTTTGAGTCTTTTCTGCCACATGGATTTCCCTCACCTGTCTCCACTAACATGGCATACAGGAGGACCTCACCATCACCATCTCCAACAACGATGTGCCACCCCAGACTTAGCTCCAGTGAGCCTGGTTCAGCTCCTTCCTCCATCAAACCTAGTTTAAAGCTCTTTCAGTGAGCCCTGTTAACTCCTGCACAAAAGATTCTTTCCCCCTTTTAAGACAGGTGTGCCCTGTCTGTCCTGTAGACCAACCCATGATTAAAATTCTGACAGTGACACCAGGATTGGAGCCAGGTATGGATCTCTGGACTCTTCTTGTTTCCTCCTTCATCATTCCCTGCAGCTGGAAGGATAGACAAGAACCCTGCTTGTGCTCCTGATCCTTTAATCAGTTGTCCCAAGAACCTGAAGTCTCTCTTGAGTTGTCTTGTTGCAACTTGATCACTCCCTATTGAAAAAAAATCACCTTGGGAAATAATCTGAGGGCTGTAGCAGGGTAGGAAGCCTCAACCCTGATCCCAGGGAGGCAGAGACTTTCCCTAAAAACTGGGAAAGTCTTCACATTGGACCTTCTGGTCTCCTCAGGACAGAGTCTCCTATGACAATGGCCCTTTTCTTCCTTTATGGGAGTGGTTTTGATGCAGGACATGGACCAACTTCGTCTTGAAGACTCCTCCAACTTAGATGAACCATTGTCCTCATCATTGTCTGGTTTCCCTTTCACTGGAATCACTATGCATTGATTAACACTCTTGGTATTTTCCTGGATAGCTTTGAAAGTACCTGCAACAATATTCTTATTTATATTGCCAACAGGAACTCAAATTCTCAGATTTTACTCCTCATTTTTACAAAATTTCCTCTGTTTAGTAGTAAATTGCTCCTGCTGGGATTCACATTCATCACTTCCTCTAGAAGCTGCTCATGTTTGCTGCAGTCTGAGGGACCCCTCTTGCTGAGGTAATAAAAACATGAGAGTCTCTATGGTGAAAGCCACACAAGGAGTGACATAACAGCTCTCATAACTCCAGAATGACAGGTCTTGAGTAGAACTGGGTATAAATATGTGTCTCTGTCCATAGCAAGATGTCTTCATGCTCTAAATTTGTATCCTCTGCCATATCACACAAGAAACTGGTAAGATAATGTATAGAGCTTGCAAGACTTCCAGCAATATTACATCATGGAGCTTTGCACAGAAGTAGAGTTCCAATAGAAAAAGGATTTGTGAGTGTTGGCTGGCCTCTAAAAAACAAAACCCATTTGTGTTTCCATGGCTGTGTGACTGCAGAACAAAAAATCACTGCAGTGTTTACCAAACTAATCTGAAAATCTGGGAACTTGTGTGGAAATAGCACTTCCTTGCACGTGTTTTGAGTCACAGGAAGAGTGGCAGACTGGGTGATTGGTTCATAAACAGAAAAACTTTCTCCCAGATGAAGTGGAACGACTGTGTTAACAATTCTTCGTGGTTTGGAGGCCTGCCTGTAGCCAGTAACATCATTTGTGGCTTCCTGGGTGTATTTGAAAGTGCTCCTCATAAAAGGTCTCATTCATTTTGATGCACAGAAGCTTGAATCAAAGCATTCTTTATACAACTCTTGAAAAGATGCTGTTGAAGTTGTGCTTTAAGAATAATTATGGTTGAATCTTTGGTGCATTATATCCGAGCATGAATGGAAGAACACAACCACCTAAACAGCCAAACTTTAAATTTGGGCACAGGAAGAAAAGTGGAAGAGTGAAAGACTGTCTTTTCTGTCTTCCAGAATATTTTGAAGACACTATTTGTGATCAACAATGATTGTGTTTTTTTCAGCTAGAAAAGAACATTTGCAGATATCTAAGGGCTTTATCTAAGATAGCAAAGACTCAAAATAATAAAAAAAAAAGCCATACTAACCTTTATGTAAACTAGACAATGGCACATGAGATGAAGTTTGTTACAGTCATATGTGATTTAGATCCAGTTGTTTGATTATGAGGTAATTTTTTATTAAGTGAAGAAAGGCAAAAATTCATATTCAACAAAAGCTTTTGTCCCAATGATGTCACAGGAGCCTGTTTCATGGCAATTTCCCAGCTCTTAATGTGTGTTTTTTTCCAGTGACTTCATACCCACTCTGCATTCTGGGCACTGGGTGGGCTGAAACCCCTGCACACGGAGAAGTGACAATGACAAGACTGATGAAACATGATGCAGACAGACTGGGAGCCAGGCAAAGCTGCCTCCAGGTAAGATTCCATCACAGGCTTGCAATAAAATCATAGAATCCCAGAATGATTTGGGTTGGAAGGCTTCTTAAACCTCATCTTGTTCCATGCCTTGATATGGGCAGAGACAACTTCCACTATCCCAGCTTGCTCCAAGCCCCAATGTCCAACCTGGCCTTGGACACTTCCAGGGATCTAGGGGCAGCCTCAGCTTCTCTGGACACCTGTGCCAGGGCTTACCCACCCTCACAAGGAAGATTTTTTTTTTCCGTAAATACCAACTTCCCCCAGGTCATCTGTGGTTGAAAAAAGCCTGGTGAGCTGGGTGTGCCCACATCAGCCTATGGATGATCACTGCCTCAAGAAACTGGGGAACCTGACTTTCACCAGTGCAGAGTCTTTGAAGTTGCAAAAGAACCAGTCCCTGAACAAATCCCCTCAATAGCAGAAGAGGGAAGTCCTTCAGCACATCCGTAGAGAGCATAGCATAACAATGCTTAGCAACTGCTCATTTGTCACACACACATTGCATCTGGAATGACTCCAAGGAAACTGGGAGATGGTCTTGTTGACATCTGGTTGCTGACATGTTAACGAGGTCTTCAGCCTTCACTTCTCACCTCACTTCCTGAAATCATTATATATCAAATGGCATCAGCACAAGGAACAACCAAACTTTAAAAGTTCCTGCAAAACCAGGAACTGTAACAGCTGATTGCAATTCACAGGGTGTTTCTACTCTATTGCATGATAAAATACGCTCTTCTTTTCTTTTTTTTTTTTTTTTTTTTTTTTTTTTTTTTTTTTTTTTTTGTGCAAATGTTGGTAGGAAAAGAGCCCGCAATTTGATTCCTTCAAGTGTTTGTGTTGGGAGAGCTCTTGTCGCATATGTTCACAGAGAGTGAACATAAAAGGGGCCCGAGGATAGACAAAAAATCTGTTTGACTATCTGACAAATAGTTACAGAAACATTTTGCATATTTACCCATCTTCTAAGAGAAACATATTGCTGTGCAACAAAAATGTGTTTACTGTAAAACGACATAGACAGCAGCACTTAGAACACACTTGAAAGAGTTGGATTTTGTAAGCAGCTCATTTGCATAGAAACACAGGAACATTTGAAGCCTCAGAGACAGCATCAAGGAATAAAAGACATCCACTGGGACCAGTCTGCATTAACCTTAGTTTTGTATGGTTTTCTTTTCCTCTTAGGACCGAATATTTCTTTAACTATTAAATCAGTTCATGAAATCATTCCATGTCCTTAAAAGTGCAGTGAGTTATTGCCTTGCCACCAGATTACTCTGAATTACTCTTGGACTGGTGCTAAATTTATATAACTTTGTTATATCACTGGCAACTTATATTTCTATAATTTCATGCAAAATAGATTCATTCTCACTTATGGGGTAGTGCTCCTTCTCAGTTACAGCCTGAGACCTGCTGATTTTTACTGAGTTATCCCAATAGATGGTTGGCATTCATATTCATTTTTTTCTCTCCCCTCAGACAGGCTGTGAACCTGAGCGAGGCATCAAACTGAAGCCAAATTGATGTAGCAAATTCAAATTTCAACCTTGTTACTGAAGAGAATGCCAAGAGTTTAAAAAAATGTCAGGCCCTTGAGATGGAAGAATAAAATCCTGGAAAAGAAAACTTTCAAACTCAGCAAGATGATGATTTCTTCCTCTGGGAGTTCTATGTAAAAACCTCTGAGTAGATAAATGAAAGATGTCCTCAAGCGCTAATGATAATAGAATGGTAAATGTAGCTGTTATGATGCACATAAAAAACCTGAAAATAATTTCATTGTGCAATTAAGTGGGTAAAATCCTTCTTCCCAATCCGATACTTTAAACAGCTACATGAGAATAGAGGCTTTGGAAACCTAACCAACATAGCAAGTTTCAGTTACTTTTAGCTAGTGGGAGATTACATGTTTTGCTCAGGGATTTATTAGCAGAAAAGAGACATTTTTCACCTCTTTATAGTCCTGTTTGACCACACCTGAGTTTAGAGCTGAAAGCTGTTGCCCTTTCTATGTAGCTGTGTAATAGTTTCTCTAATTTCCTCTGTTTTTGTAGTAAAGACAAGCTTTTCCTGTTGGTTGCAGTGCAAGAGGTTAAGGTTTCCTGTTGATTTGATTGTACAGCTCTTGGACTTGCAAATTTGAACTTAAAGGTAAAAATAGAAATTTCTCTCAAATATTGCTCTGCCAGGAAGCATCTCACAATGTTTCAGTGGTACTTGCAGAGGCTGGTGCTATCCCTGATTTATGCCTTTAAAAAGTGACACTAGATTTGTCAGAGGCTAAAAAGAAGATTGGGAGCCAACCAGGTCTAGCAAGGCCAAGTGTAAAATGGTGCATGGTCATGCTGGAGAAGGTGAGAAACAGCAAATTAATATAATCACAAGAAATATTCACATTGGTGTGCAAGATATGGGCACAATGTTCTGCTGAAACCCAGAAAAGGAATCAGTAAAAAAATTGCAGCTTTTCTATGTCTGTGGTCATCTAGAAGAAGAAATTAAACTATCACCTATTAGAAATAACAGAATATTAACAGTGACCTTGTTTGGGGATAGGGATAAACAACTTCAATGTTGCTTTAAAGTTGTGTTTTCCTGGGATACAAGGTAATTTCTGTCTACAGCTGTGGTTTCTTAATCCCCAATAATCACATCATAGTTAAAAAAGACACCCAATATATCTGATAGTAACTGTTCTATGTCCAAGTAACTTTATAGGGGCTGTTTAACTCATAAGATAGGAATATATATTGATAATAACAAAGATGAAACACTGGTAACCTAAAACCAGGCCAAGGAAAGGTTGTGAACACCTGTTACCAGTAGCACCAGTGTCCCAAGGGGCTTTCTTTTTTTATTTACAGGGTACATCTTGTCTGCTGCATGAAATGGATTTCTAGCTGAGAGACATTTCATTTAGAGCAAATATTGAAACTTTACAGATGCTTGCCTGCAGCTGTACAGAAAAGACAAACAGCCTCGAGACAAGCCAGCCCCTCAGAGCTTTTCCCTTGCTTCCTTTTAGCAAGGTAATATGAACATCTATGCAGATGGGAAGCCAGAGCTCAGAGGAGACATTAATAGAGCCCACTGGGAATCAGGGTCCTGATGCTGCCAGAATCAAAGCCCCTTCAACTCTTGGTGCAGAGGGGGAGCTGTGAAGGTGCACAAAGCTCTGCTGAACCAGGACACAGGGAACAAGATCTACCAAAGCCCCATGTCACAAGCTGGAGGGAGGCAAGAGGGCTGTGCAAATACTATAGAAATAATGTGGGGGAAAAAAGCAGCAGGGAAAGCCTGCTCCATCACTAAGAGCCCAAGATAAATTTTACAGGTGAAATTTTGCTTCCGTAGAGAGAATTTGTGTCTCAGAAGAGGAAGTGGCCCAGTAATGTGCACTCACAGCCCAGAAAGCCAAACCATACCCTGTGCTGCATCCACAGCAGTGAGGGAGGGGATTCTGCCTCTCTGCTCTCATGTAAATCCACCTGCAGAGCTGCCTCTAGCTCTGGTGTCACCAACACAGGACACTTATGGACCTGCATGAAGGTGATCACGGGGCTGGAGCACCTTTCCTACAAAGTCAGGCTGAGAGAGTTGGGGTTGTTCAGCCTGGAAAAGGCTCTGGGGAGACCTTGGAGCAGCTTCCAGTGCCTAACAGGGGCTGCTTTGAGATGGAGAGGGTTTGTTTACAAGGTCATGTGTCGATAAGAGGAGTAATGGCTTTAAGTAGAAAAAAGGGTAGGTTTGGATAAGATATTAGGAAAAAAGTTTTACTCTGAGAGTGATGAGTCCCTACAGATGTTGCCCAGAGAAGCTGTGGCTGCTCCATCTCCGTGAAGTGTCCGAGGCCAGGCTGAAGCTTTGTGCAGCCTGGGGTAGTGGAAGGTGTCCCTGCCCATGGCAGGGGGCTGTGCCCCTTCACTCTGCACCTCCTCCCTTCTCTGAGGATGTGCTTCAAGCCCAAACAGCTGCCAAAGCACTTATCAAAAGGTGATAACCCAACTGCAGCTTCTGCCTGCCTTTGTCCTTATCGACAGTGCCATTCCCAAAGCCACCTCCGCCTCTCTCAGGAAAGAGGATTCCTCTCTCCAGAAGCCTTCCTCCTGTCTGCTGGCCGCCCCCAGTGTGGGCTGATGAGGTTTGAACCTCTAATCTGATGTGGGAGTTTGATAGACAGACTCCAGCTCTGACACAGGAGGCCAAAAGCCTTTGAGGAATATGACTATCTGCTTATTAAGCCTGTCCTATTCCAGCCAAGAAGTACTCAAACTAATCTCTGGTAATAGCTACAGAAAGGGTCACTGCTTGAAAGAAACAACGTGATCGAGCCTTCCCTTGTGTTCTACTTTCCCAGCTTCTTTTTTTTCCCCTTTGGACTGGAAGACCATGGGCAATGGGGATAATATTTCTTTGTGCATGTGGAAAATACCTTACTAGGAAAACTAATTTATTCTGACAGAAATATCCTCCTTTTCCTAAACATGCAGAAAATCAAATGCACAGTGGAGCAGCAAAAAGGAGGGTCTTCCTTGGTTACAGTTTATTGCAGTGAAATTCCCTACTGCGCCTGAAGTAATGTCATAGTAATGAGGAATGTCACAGAGGTCCTGGGTTAGTGCAAGTTTTTTGTGAATATCATGCCATATTTATTGTGAACAGAATCATTGCTTTTAGGAAGGTCGAAAATGAGCTTTTCTACAAAAAAAGTGCATTTTCCTCCCTTGCAAGTATCATGTATTTTAACACATTGGAAGTTGAAGGAAATAAAAGACTTGTATATCAGGAATATCTAAATTGATTATACTATTTCTGCTAAGGAATATTCTGTATGTAAAGGATCACCTCTGGGTAGTAAGGGTCACAAAATGCCTCAGCTGAATTGGGAATAATCTACTGGATGCTTTCTTCACTGAAGTTGGAGTCAAACAAAGATATTTTGGTTTCAAAGACAGTGTAGAAAATTAAAACATAACTTGAAGTTCTATTGGTTTCCTTCAGTGCTCCATAACCCTATAATATGCATGTAGGGGGATTTTGATTTTCCTTTATGAACATGCCTGGAAAAACACCATTTTCTGCAGTCCCTGAACCATCATTTTCTCTGTGGTCAGGGATTTTCAGGGCTTACACAATTCCAGTGCAGGTCAATGACCCGAGTGCTGACACTTATTCCTCTCTTCTGGATAATTTAAAAATTGTTTGATATAAAGCAAAACCAAATTTAGAAACCATTGAAAATGTTAACTATCCATTCAGCATCTTAAAAACATTGTTTGCTGTTTCCCTGAGGTGCTGGCATTTATTTCATGGTTCAGCAACAGGCTCGGTGGTCCAGCCCAACAGATATTGTGGTGATCTGGCTTTCCAGCTGTTCTCTGCGTGTGTTTGTGTGCAAAGCTGGGTGTGTGCACACCTGAAATTATCAGCACGTTTGGTGCTTCATCAGCAGAAACATAATTCATTCTGTCACCTATTGGAGAAGTTGCTGTAAATGATGTGTGGAAAACCATTGGATAAATGCATTTTGTGCCATAAAACTCTATCACCTGCAAAGGCAGGTGTTGTTGCTTCAGGAACACACACACACAAACACACACGCAGTGTTGCAGACTGCAGAAACCTGGAGTGTGTTTGTGTTTCTTGTAGCTCTTCCTTTAACATTTGATTATTTGTTCAGGGCCAGCGTGTTGCTGCTGCTTATCTATATATTGACAAGATTGGTTCCATGTAGAGCATTTGCCTGTAACTAACTTTGTTTGCAAAGACTATTTCAAGATGATACCAGTGGGGGTGGGGATGTGAGAGGAAGAGAGGGAGAGAATATTTTTAATTAGTTTTGTGTAGGCAGGAGGGAGAGGACAGACGTACACTGTAAATGTATCATATTTTTTACATTTTTCTTGTGATCTCAAGCAGCAAACAGACCAATCACAGCAGCCCAGCAGCTTTATTTGTGCTGTTTTTGGAAGACTTGGCACTGCTAAGCACCCTTATTGTTGTTCCTGCTTGACATTCCCTGTCCTTGACATCTCCCTTCCCTGGAATCGATGATGACTGCCATCTCAGCCCTCAGGCTCCTCCACGGCTGCTTTCAACTGAGATAGCCTCGTCCCTTATTCCTTGCTGCCCTACTTTTGCCCCTCACCACCCCCTCTCTTAAAGTCTACAGCAACTTGAATTCAGCTGGCTGTGGAGAGAGGTTTAGAAAGGCGGGAGCTTTGCGCACCCGGCTGAATCCCTGGTGGAAATTTCCCCGCTCTGGTGCGCGGCACTGGCGGGGCATTGAGAGGGCTGGCTGCAACCAGCCAGTGCCTTTCTGCCTGCTCTGACACGATGTGGCAGCTGGGGACCAGCACGGGCCACTTGCCTCGGTAAAACAGTTAAATAGAAAAGTGAACAATTTGTGGTACCTCTGCCTTTCCCCATGGGTGCGGCCAGTCTCGAGGAAATCACGCCCATGGGCGATGAGAAGCTCTGGTTTCTTCTTGGTGCTTGATTGCACCCCAAGGACACAGTCATCCCTTGCCAGTAGTCATCTTTCTTGTTGGACCTTATTGTTTAATTGCAACAGTACAGCAAAAAAGTAGGGGGAAAAATGGGGGAAAAAGGAAAAAACGGAGATCAGGTGAGATATTGCTGAATATTGAAAGAGACAGGGAGCTGCTGGCTATGTATGTTAATTAACCCTTCTCAGAGGAAATCCACAGAGCTGTACTTTCAAGAGAGATCTTCCCCCACCTCTCACACACGCAGAGATGTGGTGGAGTCTCTCTCTTGGTATCTCATGCACTGCTTCAGGCTCTTGATGTCAAAATATACCAGCTGAGAATGTAGGATAAGAACAGCCGTAGGCTTTCCTCCAGTCCTCAAGACATTTCAAATCTATACTTTCCTGATTAGTATAATACCCTGCTTCATCAGGAGCACAAATATTTTTTTTCATCCTGGTCTCCAAATGGGCAACTTTTACAGCAATACGTGAAAAGCCTTGAAATAAAGAAAACAGAGAAACGCAGAAAATTCACTTGGGAGTGCGGAGCTCTAACCTATATTTACTTTTCCCACTGTGAGAAACATTTAAACAATTCCTTAACATTTATAACTGCACATCTATTTGAAATAATTGAAACGGAAACGTTAAAAGAAATTACATTTCACTAATCCATTTACAATGGTATAAATTGCTTCTCATAGCCAACTGCCAGACTTGCTGTTTTATTAAATAACTTTAATGCTGAGGTTCCCTGAGGCAAGGATATAGTTATCCCACCAACTGCAGGAGGTTTTACTGAAGTGTCCCCTGGCTATTGTCCAGGGACTGTGGAGGAATTCAGCTAACAGTTTCACTTGCATTCCCTGTCTCTGACAAAAATATGTTTTAATGCAAACTAATTCTAAGTGAAAGAGAAAAAGGTGTAAATGATGCATCCTAGCAAATCATACTGTTTTATTGGTATGTGATTGTGGCTGGGTGGCCAATAATTTATCACTATTAAATATGTCATTGCATTTTGACAGCCAGAAACTGAGCAATGACCTTACTCCTCAGCAGAATCACAAATACATTTCAAATCTAAAGGTCTCTCAGGCAGAAATAGTGTCCAGTAGGAAAAATCCCAAGCACAGTCCCTTGATACTCATTGTTTTACAAACTACAACTGTTTCTGTAACTCTAATTTTCATATCCAGTTGTGTCATTGGAGATAATTCTTTCTCCTCTCTCTCCACGATGAGCTGCTGCTTTAAGCAGGCTTTCTTTCCAGGCTGTGAGTAAATATGATTTTCCTGGCTCAGATCCCCTTTCTCTGTGTGTGTGTGTGTGTGTGTGTGTGTGTGTGTTGGTTTAAGGGGAGTTCCTCAGTGCAGGGAAGATCAGGATAGAGCCCATTTTCCCTGGTGTGAGTTCTAAAGTACTCCCAGTCTCCCATGAAGAACAGAGTCAGGCTCAGGAACACTGGAGGCTCAGTTCCTGCAGCTTGAGATCTGTTAGAAGAGCCTCAGGTTTCTCTAAAATCTGAAAAATTGCTGAATAACAAAAATGAATCCACTTTTCAATAGGCTCTGCACATTCAAATGCTGCCAAACATTGTTTCTGAGGTTAGAAGAATTTGCACTTTCTAATAATGTGGAAGACTGCAGAATGACCTGTGAATTAAGTTTTTATAAGCCTTATAAAGAGAATATAAGGAAATTAGCAAAATGTACTAAAAAAAGCTTTTGATTTAAAATACTTAAACACTGTCAAAATAGCAGAGACATTCACAGCCATGTTTGTGTTTTCAAGTTATATTGATCAAAACTGCTCATCTTCTATGGCTTCTATAGGATCATGGCTGTTTTCTTTCATCAATCCTCTCAAAGAAATACATTTTTATTTTTAGGAAACTTGCCCTGAGGCAAAGACTAGAAATTGTTCTCAAGCAGATAGTATAATTAAGGATTGATCTGCACAGTGGGGAGATGCTGGATGAATCAGACACTGACATTTCCTTCTTTCCACTCTTTCTTATGACTGAGGGACTGGATTCCTCCCCAGCAAAATAAGACACTGTGTAGAAGATGTGGTGTTAGGAGTTTAGATAGCCTTGATTGTCAAGGATTGCCAAAGCCACACAGGTATTTCCAGCTGGCAATTTATTCTCTGTCTTGTCATTGGCTTTAGCAGAAGCCTCAGGCAAATATTCTCCTGACACCTCAAGCAGGTGCCTGACGTTGGAAGTGGGATGAAAGCAGTCTGAAAAATTTGGTTTAGTTCAGCAGAGAATACCTCTTCCCAATTACCTGATGTCAAAACAGTAATAAATATTCACACAGCAAACCTGTGGACACACAGGGAGGCCTTTGGCTTGTCTTCAATGCTTTGATTCCCTCCTTTAAACATATTTTTGGATTTAGAATTGCTCAGCAGAGTGCCACGATTTGGATCCCTACTGAAGGCATGAAACCTTTTATTAAAATGTCCTGAGTTTAATGCCAGCTCTAAATAAATTTAATGAAAAAAAAGTGTCAACATTTTTCCCACAGCAAAGTCTGGGTCCTGAAGTCATTGTATTTCTGCACACAGGGATATAAGGGATGGATATCTTGTGCCTTGTTCCTTCATGCTACAGTAGAAGATAGGAGATGAGCAATTTAATCTGCTTTGCCATGCTTGATATTTGCTTTGTTGAAAAACTGTTTCCATAATAAACCAATTAAAGTATACAATAAATGAGCCACAGGCTTTGAGAAAAATTATAAAAAGTCTTTCAAAATAGTACCTGGTTGAGAAGGATTAAATATACACCCCAAAAAACCAAAATTAATTTGGGTTTGTACCACCTATCAAGCTCTTCATGAGCAATATGAAACTATCTATCAATTATATATAATCATGCTGTCACATACAACAGTGAAATGGAAAAGGACATAAAATAACAGCACAGAATATCATCAATAACACTTATGTGTGCCTTATCAGCCCCAGGACTGAGATGATCAACAGAGAGATACAGGTCATTATCTACAAATGCTTATGAAATTCATTTTGGTTAAAATGAAGAGGAAACAGGAAGATAAGTCTCAAAATAAATTGGAATTTAATCCAAGAATTCTGCAGGTTGACCTGACTCAAGACAGTAAACATCTTGTGCTCAGTGAAGCCTCAAACAATATCTATCAGCTTGATACAGCTGGTGATATTCCTTAGCAATATATCCAATTATTGAATGTTATAAAATATTTTAGTCTTTTCATCAATGCAACTAAATAATCATTTTCCTCTAACACTTTTTCTTTTATGCTGTGAGAATTGATCATATAAAAATACACTAAATCTGCCAAGGAAGAAGATTCATGAACAGCCTTTCCACTGGAAGAAAGGGCATTATTTCTAATGGGCTCTTCACAAAAAATTGAAGAAGGAACTGAGTTTATAACTCTGCAGATCAAAGAAATCAAGGTATCTTGAACCCCTTTTGTGAACAGAAGAACAAAATTTTGGTGTTACCTGCCTGACTTGAGGAAGCTCTATGAAGCTTTATGAAACCTCTTTAGAAATACTTTTTGGCACTGCTGATTTTAAGTTCTGAGCTTTCTGGCTTTAAAGTGGGCCAAACGTTTTATCTGTCAAAGCAGAGAATGTACTTAAGGGACTATAATTATGATTTGGAAAATGAAAATCATGGTCAGCTGATCCCTCATTTTTCAGGTAAGAGTTTTTTTCAGTGCCTGGCCAGGCCATCATTTACATCTTGATTGCAGAGTTTCCCTCTGGTGCTGCTTCTCTGGCAATGCAAAGTTTTTTTCACTTCCCAGTTACAGTCGGGGCTGCCACAATTCCCAGCTAGACAATCCTCCAGAATATATTTATTTAGTGCTATGTCAGTTTTTCAGCCTTTTCCCCTTCCTTACTTCATGTTTTCACTTTGTTCCTTTGTTTGGTTAGACCAAAACAAAAACCTCTCTGACCCCTGAACCCACAACTCTGCTATTTCCACACAATAATTCCTCTGCCACCTCTAAATATCCAAGCTCCTTCTGACTCTACAGATATTTAATGTTTTCCAAAAGGAGCATGGATACAGTGAGATTTAGACCTACAAGGTAGGTGGAGGCCCTACTAAGAAATCACCTGTGTCCCTGCAATCAAAATTTCTCCTTTTGTTCTTTGGGCTGTTGATTCCCACTGCAAGCAAAATTTCTCCTTTTGTTCTTTGGATTGTTGGTTCATTGAATTTGTGAACCAAGAGGAAAAACTAGTTGTGTGGAAAAGATCCAAGCAGAAGACAAGCCTCACTTTTGTGCAGGAAGGAGGTGGAAAAGCAGCATCAGAAAGGTAAAGCAGCAGACCCCAAAAATGGCACCTGGTGCGTCACTGCCTCTAACACTCACTCGCTTGTGAAGCTGTCAGCTACGGAGAAAATAAACTGAGGTGGACTTGAAGAACCCTAGAAGTCCACATTTTTCTTTTTTGGCTGTCTTTTTTGGCTATATTGCAGAAGAAATGTTTAGCAACTCTTTTTTTTTTTTTTTTTTTTCTCCTGAAGACAAATGATTCTTATATGCTAATTTTAGTAGTGGTGTTGTTTTACACCTCTTTTGTGTTATTCAATGACCTTGTGAATAGCTTGGATGAATTTTGTAAATGTGCCTGTAAGGCTGCTTCAAACACAGGGCTGTATTTCCTTTTTAAATCTTGTGGGAGAAAGAGAACAGAAGAAACCTGATTCATTACAAATGGAGATGTTCTGAGCCATTAAACCAGCAAAGGCAAAATCTGAGGCTAGAGCAGAACAAAAACCTGGTCACAAATTTTTGGAATGAATTTCATGGGGAGTTTTCCTGGAATTCTTTGATAAAATGGAGTGATATGACTTAGAAGAGTCATCAAGAAGATGTGATAAGAGCAGAGAGGGGTTACATGGAACTAATGGGAAGGTGTGTGCCACAAGTCTTTAAATAATTTTGAATATTTTGCTGTGGAACAGACATGTTACTCAGTGGGGTTTGGATGTGAGATGTCTTTAAGTAAAAGCCTGAGACACTAGAAAATCAAAATAACCTTAAAGCAAGCTCTTATTTACTGATGGTGAAAGGTGTTCTAATGGGTTGGTTTTCTTGTTCATTGAAAGCTAAAAGTTTTTCAGAAATTATTACAATTAATCACATTTCTTGAGTAAAAACTCAGGAGGTTCCTTTGTTAGCACAGTGAGCAAAGCATGTATTGATTTTTCCAGAAGTCAGGATAAGAAACTTTCATTTTAATATTGCTTCTCATTCTAGTGTCTTATTTTTATTACACGCGGATCAACCTAACCCAAAACATTTTCTAAATTTGTTTTGCAGGACAACTTCTATATTTTCTCTCTTTGTCTATTCTTTTTGGAGTGGGGAGAAAAAAATGCCAACATTACAGCATTCTATGTGTCAAAAGCATTCATTCTCTGAATAAAATTATTTCAATTCCCTTTCAGTTAGCCCATGAGGAGAAGAGGGGAAAATCCAATTTATTCTGCTTGGATTTCAGACTTCCCTGAAAACTGCTTATGACAAGCAAAAGTGGTGTGGGAATGAAACTCAAACCAAGGACTTTTTTGGGAGCTGTTCCATCACCAGGGGACAGAGCACAGGGGTGCAGGGGGATTTCTGAGGATACTCTTTATATTCACATGTCTTTGGAGAATCTGGATTTTGAAGCTTCTCACCCAATCCACAGGGAGAAAACTACTGGGGAAGATGCTCTGAATCTCAGCATGCTTAGGGGGACACATAAATTTACTGTATAAGTGAATTCCTTTGCCTGTGGAAGCCTTTAGGAGGCAACTTTTAAATCTGTACCTGGTCAAATGTGTACAATCTTTAGAAGTGATGGTCACCTTAGTGAAAATATTCTGACATCGTTAATAACCCCAATGAAGGCAGACCCAAGGTCACTGACTCCCTGGCTATTGTTGCACACAAGATATTAATGATAAAAACTCTGCTCGTGGAGCAGTTTACAATTCATTGTTATGCTGGACCCAGCAACATCAGTTTCCTGGGGGAAAAAAGGAAAAAAAAAACCAAAAAAACCCAAAAAAACACCAAACCAAAAAAAAAAAAAAAAAACAAAAAAACCAAAAAAACCAAACAAAAAAACCCCCAAGAAAACAAAACCAAAAGAAGGAATCTTTTGGGCTAGGTGAACAATCTTGCTTGAATTTTGATAATGCAAGTGGATTTTGATTGATTATCAGGTGGAAATCAGCCAGGGGAATAACTCTTACTTCCTTTGGTGGGAATGCCATGGAACCAAGAGCAACCAAATCCCAGAGAAGGAAGGATGAGAAAAAAACCTGGAATATTTGAGAATAAATATTTTCTCAGTCCTCCTATGATTGGATGGTATGAGCTGACTGAGAGATCACCCATAAAACTGGGCAAGGGTGATGAGGAAAATGCAAAAAATATGTGTGTACAGCTGATAAACTTTGATACTTTTATGGCTACTAAACAGTTATCCAGGGGTGATTTTTTGGAGGAGGACTTGTAGCAACTCTTGAAGCCACTTTCCCTCTCAGCTCTGTGGTCTGGTGGGATTTATCTACAGCTTTTGGACTGACCATTTTCCTAAAAATGTGTGTTTCCAAGAGACATTTGGAAAATGCTGATTTTTAACCAGAAATAATAAATAAAATAAAATAAAATAAAATAAAATAAAATAAAATAAAATAAA
>CM031857.1:112853059-112876564 GCA_018697195.1 Certhia americana
AAATAAAATAAAATAAAATAAAATAAAATAAAATAAAATAAAATAAAATAAAATAAAATAAAATAAAATAAAATAAAATGTTGCTGACTTAAAAACTGTATTTTCAAGGTTAAATGCTCTTCCCTGAACCTAAGAATTCTTGCTGATTTTCTCAGTGTTTCCTCAGCTGCTCGAACAGCTGAGTTTGAAGGCAGTGATGCTGTCACCTCTAAGGAGAAACCCCTCTTCTATTAGACAAAGGCAGAAAATGTAAAATATACTGATTTTCCAAGCCTTATGCATGAAAACCTTCAAATATGAAATGCATTTGCTGTAATAGAAAGCCAGAGAGACTCAGTACAGACTGCAGAGTGTGATTTTCAGTCACTCTCAGCTTTGGCCAAAATTTGCTGCTCTTGAAGGAAATGTGATTTTTCCCTGTATCTTCACTGAGAGAAGGGTTTAATCCACTCTTATCAGACCTGGGTTAAAACGAGATTTCTGTTTCCATGGCCCCAAAAGGAACTGAGGGAAAGTGGTACTTGTCATATATTGATTTTCTCTGCCAGAACAGGGTTTGCTTGAGGCTCTCTGCAGGATGCTGGTCAGCAAACGTGGGGCAGAATCTCAGAATCACAGAATTTCGAGGTTGGAAGAGACCTTCAAGCTCATTGAGTCCAACCCATGCTCTATCACCTCAACTAGACCAAGTGCCACCTCCAATCCTTTTTTAAACACATCCAGAAATGGTGACTCCACCACCTCCCCAGGCAAAGCATTCCAGTATTTTATCACTCTTTCCATGAAAAACTTCTTCCCAATATCCAACCTTTATTTCCTTTGGCACAGCTTAAGACTGTCCTCTTGTTCTGTCTGCTGCCTGGAGAAAGAGACCAAGCCCAGATGACCACAAACACCCTTCAGGAAGTTGTAAAGAGTGATAAGGTCACTCCTGAGTCTCCTTCTCTCCAGGCTGAACACCCCCATCTCCCTCAGTTTTCCTCACAGGGTTTGTGTTCCCAGCCCCTCTCCACCCTCATTGCCTCCTCTGGATGTGTTCGAGCATCTCCACGTCCTTCCCAAACTGAGGGCCCAGAACTGGACACAGCACTCAAGGTGTGGCCTCACCAGTGCCCAGTCCAGGGGCAGAATGACCTCCCTGCTCCTGCTGGCCACACCATTCCTGATCCAGGCCAGGATGGAATTGTCCTTCTTGGCCACCAGGGCACTCTGCTGGCTCACGTCCAGCTGCTGTCACCCAGCACCCCCAGGTCCCTTTCTGCCTGGGCACTGTCCAGCCACACCAACCCCAGCCTACAGCTTTACAGGGGGTTGTTGTGGCCAAAATGCAGGACCTGGCACTTGGACTTGTTAAACTTCATCCTACTGGACTCTGCCCATCCATCCAACTGTTCCAGGTCTCTCTGCAGAGCCCTCCATCCTTCCAACAGATGGACACAGGCTCCCAGCTTAGTGTCATCCACAAATTTACTAATGAAAGACTCAATACCCTCATCCTCAGCTCATGCTGCCCACCTTAATATCTGGCTAGAGAACTCCTGACTTGTGAAGCTGAAGCATTTCAAAAGCACTAAAAACACATTAATGCAGAGTTTGGAGGAGGCTCATGCAGCCTCCTTGCTGCCCTGGCATCTCAAAGGTCCTTCTTTGCCACAGCTTGGTGCCTGACCTTTGAGGAGTGCTTCCTTCCTCTGTTTTGGCAGAGCAGCTCTTGGAGAGTGTTTCAGGATTAACAAAACAACCGAGGTGGGAGATCCAATGCTTTGGGTGCTGCTAAACTGGAGTTGTCTCAGCAACTAATGGTAAATAAGTTAATTGGAATATAAAGTTCTCCTTCCTCGTGCTACTCAAGGAAGAATTTTTTTTTGTGGTTCAAAGTTAAAAAAAGTGATGACAAAATACCATCATAAATATTTAAAGTAAACTGATCTGCCTGCAATGTATTTTCTAGTTCCCATATGAGATTATTTTTCAGAACCTACAGAAAAATTGCTGAGAGTTTAAATCCCTAAGGACGGTCATTCCACACAATGTAGTGAAAGCTCAGGGTTTGCTACCATTGTGAAATTTGATTTAAGGGAATTAATAACATAAATGAATGCTCTTAAATAACAAGTACAGCATTCAGGGTCCTAAGATAGAAACAAATTATCCTTAAACAGGCACATGGTGTCTCAAGATAGAGATGAGGTCTGTTTCTCTATTGGTTTGCCAAGAGGTTTATACGTTGTTGGTGTTTTGCACCAACTGTGCATCAGCCAGAGAAAAACATGTCTATTTTTCCAGGGGGAAAAAAAAAAACCTAACAAAAAACCATATCAGACATCAACAATTTATTGTAATTCTATCAACGATTTGAAATAATTATATAATTATGGAGTTACTGAAAAAAAATGCACTGTTTTTACTCTAAAATTCTTTTTTAACTACCTTTTCTGTCATTTAATTACATTGTCTTGATTATTTGAGTGTTGTTTAGTAAAGTAATCTCTGGACTTCACAAAGTACTGCAAAAATAATAAATACACTGTTATTTCAGAAGTCACACCTGGATATAAATTTATTTTTTGGATGCTAAAAATAGGCTTATCAACAAAACAGGCAAAAAATAAATATCTCACTGGTAGCTTGGTGAGCTTTCTTACAAATTCTTTACACTTTGTATATTTTGATGGGGGTCTTACACTGTCATGTGAATACTCAGCTTATTGCTCAGAGTTTTTCCCACATAACCTTTCATCTCTTGGGTCTGAGCTTCCTCTGAATTACCAGAGGTTTATGCCAGAGTGACTCCATTTAGCTACTTCCTCATGGAGTCCTCTGGATTTACAAGTTTGCAGTAAAATCAGTTGGTTGCCTGGGGAATTCTGGTGGAAATGCATCTTGCCATGGTGAAAAGTGCAGGATGTTTAACCCTGTGACAATCTGGGGGTTTTGTTGCTGCCGAATTTCAAATTATGTTTCAACATTTAATTGTTTATAATTGTAGAAAAATCCCTCATAAAAGCCCTGATAATAAAATTTATTGATCTAATATTTGCTCTGAGCTTTTTTTTTTTTTTTAAACCTAAAATCTACCTGTGTTTTTGTTTTTAAAAATCCTGCTCCTCTTTTGTCATGTTTAATTTCTGCCATGGAATGCAGTTCTGGTCTTTTATTTCCTTTCTCCCTGGAATTTACAATTATATGAACCTGTGTGTATTTGTGTGAGTGTTGGCATTCAAGATATCAAGAATGGGTTTGTGTATCAGGCAACAGAGGAGACTGTGCAGCCTTCCTGTCACTGATAAAATCACTATTTCCATCCCTACTGCTAAATATTCTTGGTGTATTCAGAATAAAAATACAATGGATTGTCTTGATTTTTTTTTTTTTTTTCCTTGAGGACTCATTGGACTTTTCCCTTTCAGGAAAACACAGCTTTTTCTTTTTTTTTTTTTTTTTTTTTTTTTAAAAATGCACATTTTTCCTGACCTTGGGTTAGTGCTTTCTTTTATATGCTTTCAGAGAAATCATGTCCTTTCAATGAAAATGTTTTTCAGTATTTTTCTATAAAATTAAAAAAATAAAGTACAGATAAAATGTTAAAACATTGCAAAGCAGCTACTGAGCAGAACACTGCACTCAGCAATATTGGTTTTGCTGAAGTTTGTGCATTTTTTCCTTGCCATCACTTTATAGAATACTAATACAAACAGACTCTTGAACTCCAGTGGGAGTCAAGAAAAGATAAACTTCAGCTATTCTTAACCCTATACCTTGAAAATTGAGATTTTCAGATGATATAAAAATAGAAGTGAAAACTATCATTTAACTGTGAGATAATTTTCAAATTGACTCAGAGTTTTGGTTTGCAGGTCTCTTCATGTTTCGTAGGTTGGGGTTTTTCCCCTTAGATTTGCAGTGAAAAATTCTCTGCCTGCTTTCAGATAGCATAATTAAAGAATTATGCTCTTTAGTTCATGCAAGTCTATTGTTAAAAATAAATAAAAGTGAGACTATAAAAAGAAGCTACTTTAGAAGGAAGCAGAAACAACAAAACAGGTTACTAGAACAATTAGCCTTCCAATAAAAAACTTTTGGAAGTTTCTGTTTTACAACATACTACAGTACAAACAGTTACTTTTTATTGAGTAAGATAAAATTGAAAATCTTTTCTTTAGAACATACAGCTAAATCACTATTTTAAGAGCTGGGAAACACTCCCAATTTTAACCCCAAATCTGATCAGGACTGGGGGCTGGGGCAAGATTTTTTGACTTGTGATTGTTTCTGCTGTTTCTTCTGCTGCAATAATATGACTTTTATCCATGTGTTGTTGCAGATTATGGTTTTTGAAATTCACAGAAGAAGTAAAGTGATGCCAATTTACAGTGCTCAAGTACAATCTTTCCAAGCTGAATGCCTGGACCATGAAATCCTGACCATGAGCTGCTTGTGCAGTTTCACTGCAGCTTTCCATGAATTCCTTCCCATCTGACACTCACTCACACTCATGGCTGCCCCAAAAAAAGATATGCAGCCTCACTCACCTTCACTGTGAGGAATACAGCACAGGTTGAACCATTTATAATAAGTATTATTTCCTCTTCATCAAGAGGGAAGTTTGTGTGGTTTTCACAGTTTCCAAAATGTCAGAACCTAGGACATTCCTCTGGCTGCCCTGGATGGTTTGAGACCCTGGCAAGGGACTCAGAGACCTTGGCACAGAGTTAAAAACACCTGTGCCTTTGATTTTAGCCCATGGAAAAAATTACCAACTACATGTGAGGATTTACAGGCCACAAGAGTTTGAATAGAGTGATAGTTAATTTGTCACAGGCTGAAAAGGTAGAATTTTTGGGTTTTAGAATGGGGGTTTAAGATGGAGGAATCTGGGTGTGTTCTGTCCTTCTTCTTCTTCTTCCTTTTCTTCTTCTTGCCCTCCATCTTCTGCTGTGATGGTGACACTTTCTAATTGTTTTAGAGCAGAGACAGACTGTCTAACATAGGTGATAGGTATTGGAAAATTATTGTAAATAAAGTACATATAGTTCTTAGTATAAAAAGTTAACACCACCCTGAAGGCAGGGATCGTGCCTCAAGCTGACCTGCTGAACAGACTCCAACAGCAGGTTGGAGAAAGAATGGAATAGATAAGGAAAAATAAACAACCTTGAAAAGCAGAACTGACGGACCTCAACCTCTTCGGTTGCGGGGTTGGGAGAAAAAAACTTTCTAATATCTCAGGAGCCATCAAAATCATCAAAACCCGAGACCAAAGGAGACTCAGATGTGGTCTCAGTGCTTCCATTGGGCCATCTGAAAGGGGTGAAGCCCCAAGAGCAGCCTGTGATTATGTGGTGTCATAACATGGCTGTCACTCTTGGAAACGGGGTTTGTAAATCACAGATCAGTGAGTTTTACAGCCCCTCCTTTGTGCCTGGGCACAGAACCTGTGTGTGAGCCCAGCCTCACATTCAGCTGGAGCTTTCAGTTAATTTTTGGTACAATGGTCCTCATCCTCTCTTTGAAATACTGGCCTTGTCTGGAGTCCTTGGAGGAATACAAGTCTTCCCGGGGCAAACACATTTTGGCTTCTCTTCGCAGGTTCCTCAGATGCACGGCAGCCTCAGGAGGGAGAAGATAAAAGGCAGCATGTTTGTCAATACCTGCCTTGATAGGCAGGATCAACCTTAATCTCACACCTAAATCCTGCCTTCCACCTCTGATCTGATGGAGAATGGGGAGCTCATTCTACTGGGTCTGGCTGAAGGTGACTGCAAGATTGACTCCAAATACCAGTGTGGGTGTATCTGGAATGTCTCCTCTGACAGAGGGATGTGACTGATTTTGCTGCTAAGGGTGAGTCTAAGTAGGAGATGTCATGTGTACAAGGAATCTTCTGGGATTTGAATGGCAGTTTATCTCAGAGCCAGCTTTTTGTCTGTTTGACTGATCTAAGTGTGTGGAAAAGCTTTCCCTTGAGGGTGCCAGAGCAGTGGAACAGGCTGACGAGAGATATTGTGGAGGCTCCTGGCTGTGCAATCAGCTCCAGACAAACCTGGGAGCAGGGGAGGTGGACTGGGTGATGCTCAGAGGTTCCTTACAACCCTAGATGTCATGGGTGTCAGTGCAAAATGTAACCCAAACTCTGTATTCTGTCACCATCTGATCAAACTGGGGTGTGGTGTAATTGTCTGTCCATGGCCAACTGTCAATAAACCTGCTGGGGCAGTTTTCTGATCTCTTCCACAACCCAGCCTCCCTCCAGGGAGAGATCTTCTGCTCATGGGCCACTGAGTGTCACTGAGAGAATTCCATCATCCCACTGGGAAATGCTCCAGCCAGGGGGAGGAGCCAAGTATTTCTACCTGGATAAAAATCTGGGAGTTGGAACACCAAGGCATCCTTTCCACTGGATTCCCAGAGGAAGACCAGGCCCAGCTCTCACCACTGCACCTTCAGTGAAAAACTCCACTTTTCTGCAGGAGCATCACTTCACCAGAGCCACATCTGCCACTGGGACTGCAGCCACCATGGGATGGCACTGCCACCAACACCCTGACCCACAGGGGGACAGCTGGGATCCTGACTCTGTCAGTGGGTTTTGTTTGTTTATTTGTTTGTTTGTTTTCTTTTTTTTTTCCTTTTGCAATAATGCATGTGTTTTGATTTCATTGTTTATTTTAGTTCCCCTAATAAAGAACTGTTATTCCTATCCCCATATCTTTGCCTGAGAGCCCCTTAATTTCAAAGTTATAATAATTTGGAGGGAAGGGGTTTAAATTCTCCATTCCAAGGGAGGCTCCTGCCTTCCTCAGCAGACACCTGGTGTTCAAACCACACCAACCATCCTGTGATTGATTCTGTAATTCTCTGATTCTGCAATTCTGTGGTTCTGTATTTTGTGTGTTGTCCTGTCAGAGGAAACATGGAGCTGTCAAAGACCTCAGTCTGAAGTCCTGCCTCACCAGCTAAAGATGCAAATGCTACTTCTTTTGGTTTTGGAGTTCTCCCTATCAGATATTGAACCTCATATGGGTCATTGGATAGACCACACAGTACACTTATTATTATAAACTTTTCTGTAAGGTTTTCACTTGTGGCTACAAAAGACCACAAAGCACCTTTGAATTTCTTTTTTACTCTCCACACAAACCATGTGAGCTTTGATCAATTTTTTTTTTAATGAACTGTAAATCTCACTGCTGCTATAACCCCTCTGAAGTCAAGCCATGGTCTGATCACTCTAGACCGAAGCAGCAAAGGTTGTGCCACAGAGTGGCAACTCTAGTTCCTATTCCTACCTGTGAACATATGCAATATGATGGTCAAGATCCTTTAAATACTTGTGTACCTGTGCAATCTTACTCACCTGAGACAAGCACACAGATAAAGAACCCAAGCAACAAGGGAGGAAATACAGATTTAAAAATAATCAAGTACTTCAGCAGTTATTGATGTGTTGATTTTAATGTGGAAAGAAAAAAAGAACAGCTTTCCTTTGTCTGTTTTCTGGGGTATATGTTTTTTGCTTTAAGCTGTTCAGCTTTGCCTTGTACCACAGCAAAAATTAAGTGTCAAGTCCAAATATCCAGACATTCTCTGTGTTGGACAGTTTTGGAAGGCTGTTTTTTTCCTGAGTGATTACCAATAAATATTCCTGTCACAAATACCGACTTGAATTTTCTGAGAAGTAATTAATTGCACAATCAATCCTCTAACAGTTGCAGCTGCAAGACACAACTTAGCTTTTTTCTCACTAATAACAGGGCTGTACTTAACTGTTCTGAATGCCACCACCATTCTGCACATCTGAGAATAACGTTTTCCATCCCTCCCTAAATTAATCCTGGCGTTTTCTGTGAGCATCTTATTGTGTAATGAGGAAATTTAGTGAAATGGTGTGGGAAGGAAAATTGTGGAAGAGGGGAAGCATTGCCATTCTTCTTTCCAAGGCAGTCTGCATTTATTTTGCAGTTGTTCTGCAGATTGTTGGGGACAGAATGGCTTTCAGCTTTCGGCTTTGATCCTGTTGTACTCCAGTACTGCCTGGAGGTGATGATGTGATGGCAGGGATGGAAAGAGAAGTTTATCTGTGAACTAGAAGAGAATATGTTGTTGTCCCAATTCCTTAAAAAAACCCAAAATGCTCCGTTTTGGTGGCCACCAGCATTGTATTCTTAATATATTCACTCTCTCTATTATATGAACATCACCTCAGTATAACCAACAATAGTTTTATATTGCCTCTTCCACAACATTTCATGTACAGCTCTCCTGAAATACTTTGGAAAATCAAATAGAAGTTCTCAATTTTTAGAGGAAAAATGTGAGGTGCGCAGTGATTGTGAGACAACAATATTGTTGTCTCAACGTTTCTTTTCTATGTGTGGAAATAGTAAATGTTTTTTTAATATATGATATTAAAATTAACTGTGTAACTTTTATTTGCAGCTTCTGTGAAAGTATAAAGATCAGAGAGATTCTTTATTCCTTTTCCTTATAATACAACATCTATTCCTTCTCAATGTTACGGAAACCATTGCTGAAAATCAAAAATTAATTCAGGTCCCCTATTGGCAGTCATTCTGCTTCCATCAGTCAGTACTGCTGTGACCACAATTTTTTTCTCTACTTCAATCCTGCCTTCTAATCAAATGTTCCCTCAAGTCTTAAATGAAATAGCTGAGGAGAACCACAAGAGTTAGGAATGCATCCTGGAGACAAGCTCAAGACAGTTTGAGACAAAGACTGGCATGTTTAGGGAAAGGAAAAAAAAAATCACTAGGAAAAAAACCCACCTCCTTAAATGACCCTCAATCTACCTGAGCATCACTGCTTCTTCACTAAATATACCCTACACCTATGAGTTTGCTCTGCTTGCTGTATAGGCCTTGCAATCAGACAGGAAACACAATCAAATTGTCAGTCTGAATGGCACATGCAAGGGGACAGTAATTAGCTGAAATACAGGGAAATGGAGATAATCTTCTTCCAGTTGATGTCTAAAAACATTTTCTGGAAAACAAACATTGAATATATCCAATATGCCTTCTGATTTCTTTATTCTGGGAAAATTAAAAATAAAAAAAAAGTTAAAAAAAGAAAAAAGTTTAAAAAAAAGGGTGTGGGATAGGGAAACTATTAACGAAAAATACAGGCATAATCACTGCCAGATCCTGCAAAACTCTCCATTCCTGAAGGCTGCTGAAAGCATCAGAAAATGTTAATTTTACAAAGTGAGAAACAGCCCTTACTCATGTCCACAGTCAAACCCAGAAAGGTGAAGGCTGCCTGATTGATTAAATAGAAATAACTGCAGTGCCTTGTGAGAGAATGACCAAGCTGCCTTTTACTGTCTGAAAACAGTTCTGCAAGTTCTGTTTGCTCAAGAGGCCCAGACAAGAGGCAGGTGCAGGTGCTGCCACAGTGGTGAGAAGAGACAGGATGAAATTGTTGTGTCACCAGTGAGACTGAGCTGGTGAGATGAATTAAAAACTGTAATTATGACTCAAGTCTTTTAAAATATTGTTCACAGTTGATGGTAAAGGCTAAGTCCTAAAGCACTGTTAGTCAGGCAGTAGTTCTGCTTCCATTGAAGTTACTGGGTAAAAATCTCTTTAATTTTGGTGGTACTGAACTCAGGCATATTGATCATTGTCAATTCACTTAATTCCTCAATGCTCCCAACACAGAGCTGCGTGCTCCAGGTAAAGCTGGCAGCAGTGGGGAGCAAACTGCTGCTACATTTCTCTGTGTATTGAAATGAGAGAGGACTGAGGGGACTGGAGGAGAAGGTGTCTGCACTTTCATGACTGCCACGTTTCAATCTTTGGGTTTCAAAATCCGTATCTCCTTCTTTGTGCAGCAGGTCCCTGGGAGGGAGAGCCACAGGCTTCTGTTCCACGTCTGCTTCCGTCCTGCTCTGCGTTATAAATGGACTCCAAAGCAGATTCTCTCCTTTATACACCATGCTTTGAATCCTGGGACTTGCCTTCATCAAAGCTGCCGGAGCCTTGCAGTGAAATTGCACCTCAGCTCTCCCTCCTGCAGTGCTGCTTGGGCCAGGGGAAGGGACAGGGACACTCCTCTGCTGCCCTGCCCTCCCCACACACTCTCAAAAACCTGCCAACCATCCTTCAGGCAAATGAGTTTCCAGCTGACAATGTATGTTTTTAATTTAGCTCACATGGTTATACACGGGCAGGTGAGAAGGGCCCATTTTCCTTTTTCATTTCTTTCTTTTTTTTTTTTTTTTTTTTTTCTTTTTTGCGCGGAGCTCTTTTTCTTTTTTTTTTTTTTTTTTTTTTTTTTTTTTCTTCTTTTCCTCCTGAGCTGGTAAATGTATTTCATCTTGTAACTCTTACTTTGGATTAAAAAGCTGTTGCCTTTGGCAGTGAAGCAGCACAGCAGGCTGAGGAAAGTAAAGCTTCCTTTCATTGCCATGTTTGAAACTAGAGGAAGTCATCATATTACTTTAACAAGCAGAAATGAATGAAAATGTTTAATACGATTATGCAAGCACGAGGAGCTGTTCTGGCTGCCACAGATTTTGCTCCGTGTGATTCATTGTGCTGGGGGATAACGTGATCCTCTATTTTCCCCTAACAGTCAAGTCAGGATTTTGTTGTGAAGACTCTTGCAAGGTGAGATCTCTCCAAGGATCTGTTTCTCTCTCTTCAGAACATCGAGTTCCTCAAACACCAGCCTGAGCTGCAGATCTGGCAGCAGGGCTTTTTTTGCTACTGAACATTTCATACCTTGCACTGAAATATGACAGAGGAGCACCCCTCTTCTACCCCAGCCTCTGCTGTGGGGACCTGCAGGATGAAAATCAGCTCCTGGCTCTGCTTGAGCAGAGCAAACTCCTCAAATTTGGCAAAACCCTCTGTGACAAGGGCAGCCCTGAGGTAATTGGGGTGCCAGGGTGACAGCACCTCTTTAGTATAGTTCTGATCATAATTTGGTAGAGAACATTGGAATTCATCCCATCTAATTTTGGATGTTGAAGTGAGAGCAGGATAAACTTCTTTTGCGCTGGGGAAAAAAGGTGCAGCTGATGTTACCAGCCTCATTCCCAACTTGGCAGAAAATGGATTTTCTTCAGGTGTTGACTGATTTTATCTAGGGACTGAACTCTTTCTAGAAATTATCTTTATTTTTCTTTAACCGTTCTGATTTTGAAGAAATTACAGAATCAGGGAATAGTTGAGGCTGGAAAGGAGCTCTGGAGATTGAGTCCAGTCCCTCTGCCGAAAGCAGGGTCTACTACAGCAGATTTTTTTTTTTATAACCATGTCCAGACAAGTTTCTAGTATCTCCAAGGGTGGAGTACTCAACAGCTTCTCTGGGAAAATTGTTCCCATTATTTGATTCCAATTGCATTTAAAAATATTAAATTTTTAGTTTTAAATGGAATTTCATGTATTTCAGCCTGTGTCCATTTCCTCTTGCCCTTTCACTGGGCAGCTCTGAGCTCACAGCATCTTCTTTACTCCCCTGTCAGCTGCTTTTACACCCTGGCAAGGGTTCCCCTTGAATCTTCTCCAGGCTAAGGAGCCTCAGCTGTATCAGTCTTTCTTCATATTTTACAGCCCATTAATTGTCTTTGAGGTAGGGTCATTCTGTGGGCCCATGTCTCTTGTAACAGAGGCATTCAGACCTGAGTCCAAATCCACCCTGAGCAGAGGGGAAGGATCGTCTCCATCAAACTGTCAATAATGCAATCAAAAATCAAAAATTAAAAAAAAAAAAAAATTAAAAAATCAAACTATACTAAGGCAGCCCAGGCTGATTTTGCCCTACTACCCAAACTTCTTTTGAATTTTGCCATAATTTAGTGTTTTCTGTGACATTTCAGTTTTTAAGGTGACTTTTTTTATTCAAAGAACCAATTCCAGCAACAAACTTGGCAAGTCCTGGCAGCGTTAATCATGTTTCTCATACCTCTGCTCTGACACAGACAGCCCCAACTTCATCCAGACCCGAAGCTGGCCTTATTAGTGCACTAATTGGCCCACGGTGATAAGACCTACCCCTCATTAATGAGGTTTTATGGCTTTTGGGCTGGAGCTGGCTCACACCTGGCCAGATCAGAGGATGGATGGAATTAACACACAACTGTCTGCATGTGGCCATGGAGACAAGCCTTTCCCCTTAGGCTGTAAATAAATTAGGGAGAAAATGATTAGTTACTGTGATATTGGGCCACTGTTTATAATCAGGTCTCTAATGTCTGAATATAGTTTGGATAATGCATAAAAGCTCAGTACCCCTGCTAACATCCTCACCATTTGAGAAGGGGCAGTGATTTTGCTAATTGAGCATTTTTTTTTTTTTTTAACTTAGGCACACAGATACGTGTGATTTAGAGTTTTTATTAATCCAGCTAGTGATGAATCTCTGAATGATAGTTTGGTACGCTATGATTTAGCCTTGTGATTTTTCCTAATCCTCCACCTTCCTTTCTTCCCCTTTGATTTTAGTCCCTCAGAGACTGGTACTCAACAGTAGAGTGAAAGAGCTGGGTTTCCTATTAACAACTCATTCCATTTTTTTTTTTTTTCCATTATCACCATAATTCAAAGCCATATATATATATATATATATATATATACAGAGAGAGAGAGAGAGAGGGAGAAAGAGAGAGAGAGAGGTGGGTTCCTGTAAAATAGCAGGCTCGTGTTGTACTTGGCGTAGTAGAGAAAGCTACAAATAAATAAATAAATATATTCTCATTTGCAGAGAGCACACAGTGTGCTTCATGCAGAGAAGAGTTGGTAAGTACAAGAAATAAAGCTGATCAGAGTGTTTTGGAAAGGTAAGGGAATGCTTAGGAAAAAAAAAAATCAGCGAAGTTACAGGCTGATCCCTTTCCTAATTCATAAATGACATCATCATGACATCATCCAGAGATAGTGACAGAATGAGGACCTGAGAAAGAGATTGAGGGTGATTTTCTTCAGTCCTGCATGATATTATTCCTTCCATGGAAAGGAGAGCATGAGGATAAGGAAACAGCCACGTGGTATCACGCAGGGATGAACAGGACTTGGGGAGTAGGAAAAAATCTGATTGTTTGCTGACTGGAAATGAGAAAATGCCTCCAGATTCAGGGTTCTTGCTGGAAATGGAAAGGAGGATTTTCTGTCAGGATGTTTTTGGTTTTTTATCTGGTGTGGGGTTTTTTTTGGCTTTGTTTTTTTTTTTAAAACTAGGGAGTTATGATATAATGCAGTTGGTTTCTGTGACCTACCTTTAGGGGAGTGTGGTACTGAGATGTTCACTTGAGGACTATTTTATGTTGAGAATCTTGGCTCCTTTTCTTGCATCTTTTGTGAGACATTATCTCACACAGCCAAATGCATTCAGAGGCAATTTTTCTTTTTTAAATTTCCACAATATATTGGATGGCAAATTTCATCTCTTTTAAAAGCATCCTGAAGCTCGTGTTTTCAGACACCTCTGTTGAGAAAGAAATCTGTGCATCTTGTGAGGCTGGAAGGTATTTCTAATGATGAAACATGAGCCTTGCTAATTTAAACGATTCATTTGGATCTGAAAGACTGTGATTTTCATCACTAGAAACACATTGGCTTATGTAAAAGCAGGTGCATGTAAGTTTAGCAGTTACATATATCCTACTCTCACTTCTTGCAGATGAATTCTTGGTTTCCTAAGGTACAGCACATTTTGAGAGCAAGCAGTTGTTCTGTTAACTGGCAGTCACTAATTACAAAAAAGAAATGCAGTTCCTCCTATAGATGTTGTAACTAATCAGGCACAAAAGGAGATTTTCCATGAATCTCTCTACAGCCATGGGAACCCAGTGGAAACAGGTGTTTTTGGGATAGCACTGAAGTTTTCTTTTAATATACAAGAACATTTCAGAGACGATTTCTTAAAAAAAGGTGAAGTCATGAAGTTTTATCATCAGATCTCTTTCACAAGCCTAGTGTTTCTGTTTCCCCCCAAGAGATATAAATTAAGACATTATCTCTGCAGCACTTGCAGATGAATCTCTGCAGCATTGCCTTGCAGAGGCGAAATAAATCCAAGTCATTTGGTGAAAACACAGCATTTGTAAATATTATCCACAGCTCATCCACAGATAACAATACAGGACTGAACCATTTAGTACAGGTTACAAATCCATGGCAGCCTGAAAATTAGTTTGTGGGTTTTTTTTGTTTTTTTTTTTTTTAGGTAACGTAAATGGCTCTGTTTTGATGGCTTGGTTTCTTTGGATAAATAGGGAATAAAATCTCCCCTTTTTTGTGGCAATTCATTTTTAGGAATATATCATTGAAGGAACCTGAATGTTCAACACTCCTTGAGGCCAACAGCCTGCCCCCATGCACTGTCCAACACTGAGCAGTCAGTGAAATTCTGTGAAAAGTGAATTTCAGCCACAAAAGCTCAGCCCTTGCACTGAGATGAGGCAAAGCCTCTTGTCCCTTCCCTGTCTTTCCTGCAACTTGACTTTTTTTTTTTTTTTTTTTTTTTTCTTTTTTTTTCAGGGTGTGGAATAATTCAAAGCAATTGTGCTCCAGAACATGGAATAAAGAGGCACAGAGCTGATTGTGAAACTGAGTCTGATTTCACAGGCTGGAGGGAAAATGTTTTTTTCTTTCATGTCACCACATGGAAACTGTCAGTATTTAAATCCTTGGTAGAACACTAGGAATGTGATGAGCTGTAAGTGTGAAACTCCTGTTTTCAGATATCCCTGCAGTGAAAAAAAAAAAAAAAAGGAGAGACAAAATCAAGAAAATAAAGGTATAAAGGAGCCTTCTCAGAATGGAGTGACCTTAATTTCATCCATAGTCTATTGGAAGACCATGTAAGGTGCAAATATAATTATTTTTTTTTTTTTACTTAGGTACGTCACTCTGACTGCTGATAATTACAAATGTT
This sequence comes from Certhia americana, assembly GCA_018697195.1. NCBI lineage: Eukaryota > Metazoa > Chordata > Aves > Passeriformes > Certhiidae > Certhia > Certhia americana. The sequence continues at coordinate 112,867,961 of CM031857.1, forward strand.
ATTTAGACTGCAGAATTAATTACCTCAAGAAGTCATTAAGGTAATTCAAAGCCTCATACTCCAAAGTTTAAGACTATCTTCAGTTATGGGAGAATGAAGCTTGGAATGAAGTTTGAATTCTATGGTGAACCCAAGCTTTGTCCCTAATGACTTCTAGGGATGATGGTTTTCATGGTTTAATAACACGTTGTGTGAAGAAGAATTTCCCCTTAGTGGTTTTAACCATATTGACAAACCCAGCTTTCTAAGCTTGCCCTTCTTTTTTGATATTCCATGTCCATCCCCTTTTGATTTAGCAGATACAAACCCAACAAAGCTCTATATATTTCCACACATTCACATTTATTTATAAAGAGCCACTTTCTCCTTGAGAAGGGAGAACAGGGGAAAAAAGGGGATTTTAATAGCAAGGAATACTGTTTTAAAGGATTATTGTGTCATATGAACTGAATGACACAATTATATGCTTGGTAAATGTTTCTACCTTTGAAGCAATCAGTGCAAGCCTGAGGGAGACAAAGTTTTAAAACATCAGAGCCACGAACTTTGTTTTTAATAATACATGAAGTTGCCTTAATAAATCCTTATGGAAACTGTAACAGCAGAAGGTAATGGCTGGTTTTAGTTAATGACCCATTAAAATGTTAGCAAAGCAACACTAACTGTGATATTTGTTGAGAATCAGTTTCAAAGGGACAATTAATATTAAAATCTGATGTTGATTTATTAACCAATACATTTTTAAGGTATTACTTTCTACCTGGAGCAATGAGTGCACGCTGCAATGGCAGTGTTGGTAAATCAATAATTCCATGAGGGTTAATAACCTCTTTTGCTCCAATTAGGCAACATAAGAAAGAAATAGCTGTCCCTTCCCATGGCTGTTACTGCTGAGGTAAATTTCTGTCTTGGATGATGCTTTGAAATAATATTCTTGCTGCAAGTCTTACCTGGACACCCACGAATCTGAGCCATCCAAAAGCAGCAGAGATGGAGACCTAGTTTTGCCTAATTAGGTTGGGAGAAAGGACCTTCCATCAGTTCTGAGAAACAACATAAAAAACCCACAGGCCTCTTGCAATCAAGAAATTGCATCAGTTGAGATAACTTTACCCATTTCTTTAATGTAATTACTTATTAACAACATATTGTGCTCTTGTCACAGGCCCAAACTCTCAGTTCTGCAGTGCTGCCCAGTTCTGCACAACAGGATACTCAGAGGCTGCATCCTGGTGGCTGTGCCTGCTGTTGGAATCAGTGCTGTTTTGTCCAGGCTGGCCTCAGTTATGTGGGGATAATTCTCCTTTTATGTGTATTACAGGTTCATGTCACCCATATATCTGCTTTTGCTTTGTTTTCACCTCAGATAAGGTAAAGCCAAAGAAATCTAGCCTGTACTTCAAGGGAAGGGTGGCAAAGTCTGTGCTGGCACTTTTTGAGGAGAAGGTTCCAAGTTCTGGGGTAAACTCCATGAAATTGCTGTGTTTTGTGCAGGAAGTTTAATGCTGCTCTGTGAAATTCCAGAATTATTGATTGTGGATTTCATATTCATTGCTTCTCAGAAACAAAGGCTGCAAATTCCCCAGAGGAACCTTTCCCTGAGTTCATACCAAGCTGAAATTCAAGCACATTCTTGATGTGTTCATCAGCAAGCCTTGCCTGCCTGAGCACCACCTGGTCTTGGAGGCTTCCTCCCCTCTTTGCTCTCTCCAGTGTTTGCCAGCCGGTGCCCTGTCCTGGATCCCTGTGGCCTTTCAGGAGAGCTTCACTGCTTTGGAAAGAATGAAGTTTTTTTCTCCTTCAGCTCTGCAAGTGGAGACCCTGAGGTACAGAGGTATAAAAAGTGTGGCTGAGGTCTACCAGTTCCAAACCCTTGAGGGCTTTGGTACTGTGACAATCCAGTGGTTCTGTTTGGTAGTTAGACACCTTTTTCTTGCTTGCAAACAACATTGGGGGTAGGGCTGAGGAGCTCAAACATTTCTCTGGGGGGTGAAATTGCAGTTACAGCACAGGACCCAAGTGAGAGGCCAGGTCTCACATCCATCATGGGGTGGCAGATGGCAAGGTCATGCCAGGAGGTGCTTTCCTGCCTGGACATGTCCAGGCACAATCAAACATGATGAAGAGGTCGTTTAACAACCATTATAAGCCAGCTATCCTCTGACTGGACTCCTGCCACAGATATTTTGGCCAGTCACCTGCAGAGAGCATTCATCTGATGTTGACCCACAGCTTAGTTTCTCATTGTGGTTTGTGTGCGTGCACTTCTGTTTATGAGCACTTGAATTATTTGTCAGCCAGTTTGACATGCCTGTCTATGAACAATTTACTTCTGGAGCCACTGAGAAAATGGGCCTGACTTGTCACACACCTTTCAGGTACAAGGCACTACCAGGGTGGTGAGGGAAGATAGAGCTAAAGAAAGCAAGGCAAAAAGCAATTCGTCCATGAAGAAATGTGGAGAAATGTGACCAGTGGAGAAACATCTTTTGTATAATCCAAAATCCTTTGTATTGCCTTGAAAAACTAACAGCATCACTGTAAAAAATATTAATAAAAGGCAGAGCTGATTCATGAGTCAGTGACAAATCCACCAACCGTTTATTACTGATCTATTGCTACGTGAGGTTTTCACAGGGTGATTTTTTCAGTATGACACTGGAACATGAAACAACTGACCCCCCATGAAAGGTTCCCCAAATGCAGCGCTGTCTTGAGCTTTGCCTCTTTGAAGAGAAAGAAGATTTATTTGGGGTTATTGCCATGTTGAAGGAAATTAGTTCAGTCATGCTGTTTCCTTATTGGTACCTCCTACTGTTTGCAGTTGCTGGGAATCACTAAAAACACTCTAGATCTGCTTTTAGTTGATGCAGATAGTGCTGCATTTCAGGAGAATGAGGCCTGCTATTTTTTAGGAAGCATTATTTAAAAATCTGCTCAAGAAACTGTCTCCTGTCCAAAATGTCTTGCCCTATTTTTGAGTCTTTCTTTCTCTCCTCCACGGGTGAACTGTGGTAAGACACAGCTCTAAAAACCTCAGGAGTTCTCTGAGATGATAAAGGGAAGTGGAGCTGAGGCATACTCAGAAAGACAACTTTGCCTTTTAATTTATAGCAGTAACAGCACCTCAGCAGCAGTTCCATGTGACAAAAATTCTAACGCTGCCTTGCCCTGAGAAAACCTCCCCCTGTCAGAGACAGCACTGTGAAAGACACTGGTCATTTTGATTTTGTCTTGGGTAAAGCCTGAAGCTGAGCTCTGTATAAAAGCATCACTCAGGTAGATGTGACGGGGAGATTTTCATTTGGTCTTGGGTTTTATTTTTAGATTTCTTGGCCTGGTTTTGTATGGCTGATGCAACCTATAATTTTTTAATTTTGTTAGGGAGTGCTACCAAAAATCACATACAGGCAGTGATACTGTGCAGCTCCTCACCTGCCCTGAGGAGAGGATTCACAGGTCTGAGGTGACCTCCCCACCCTGCATGTTTAATGTGCAGCTGAGAGGGCGAGATCAAATAAAAGCCCAGACCATGCTACCTTAAGCTTGCTTAAAACACCCACCTTTGATGTTTACTTAATCCAGCTCTGATACTTGGAATGAGCACTTTGGTTGGAACTTAAGCGAGGCTGGGGCTTGGATAAATGCCAGCTTGCCAATCCTCTGACTGATGAAGACTGAAGAAAACAACTGGAAGATTTGGCAGAAATTATATCAGCATCCCTGATTGAGAGTGTGCACCTGCCACTCGCTGTTCAAGTCTGTAACTAAGGTCTTTCTAAATTTACACCTGCTCCTTTTTCACGTTTAGTTAAAAGTTGTTGACAAGACTGTGTTTTATTATCTGTGCATCTATTTCTTTTCCCTAATGTGGGATGTCAGGGCTCAGCATGAGAGGGTTTGGAATTTCAGCTGGCCTGGATGTGAGGAAAGAGACTGGCATGACCTGCCACGTGCTCAGTTGCATTGAACCAGACCCAGATGTTCTGGGAAGAGGGGGGAAAAATGATTTGAGTATGAGCAATAACAGGATTGTTGAAAATATGGCTATTTTGGGATGGGAAGGGACCTTGCTCACCCACTGAAATAGGTTTTGTTCCATCTGACTACAGGTTTCAGATGCTCCCATCCCTCTGAAGAGGAACTAACCCAGGAACGGTGGCATAAATCTCTGGGAGAATGGATCTTGTGGAATAATTGCAACTAGACAGACTAAAATATATTATAGCACAACCAGATGCTGGGAGAAGTTAGCTGGGTAAGGACTGTCCTTCCTTCTCTACTCTCTCTTTCCCTCCACTCCACTCCTCACATTTTATTCTTTCATGCCCAGATTCAGAACAGTCACTGAGATAACTGTTCTGCATGTTGTTCATCCAGCCTGCAGAGAAGGTCGAGGTAATTTCAGCTAATTACAGAGGGGAAAACTGATCCTCAGTTACCTCTGGTGAGGTATTAATAAAGCTTTCACATGAAGATAAGATCTTTCATAAGATCCTTCATAATGTTATCTCTTAGAACTATCTCCATAACAATATATATAGTATTAGAGAGATATATATAGTTGTACTTGCATTTTTAATGACTTTGGATACTCGTAGAAAAAAAGAAAGTGCTAGGCAGACAACAGAAGGGCTTGAGAACTAACTGCAAGGAGGCTTTCATGAATTAGAAATCAAAAATTATGTTTAAAATAATCAGAGGGTGCAGAAAAGTCTCTATAAATTCTCAGGTTGTTATGTACATTGCTCTTAGTTATTGTGCAAAAAAACCTTTCAGCAGCAGAGTATTGCAGTAGGACTATCTCCAGAGCTGCCTCCTGGCAGGAAGGTGCTGATTTTGGAGGGTGCTGGAGGCATGGAAACCTCTTCTGGCTCCTCAGGACATGCTGGTCTGCTGCAGTTCTGCCAACAGGAGTGTGGAGATGCAGAAGGAGTGTCCCTCTTGCTGTCCCCATTTGTCACCCCATGCTCAAACCCCAAGAGCACAGGCTTTGAAAGGGTGAGATCCATAACCCAGTGCACTCCTGCTTGCTTTGGAGGAGGACACCAACTCCTTTTGCCTCAGAGAAGATGAGGTTAATGTAACATCATGTGGCATCTCTAAAGTCACAAATGATCTAAGTGAAGGTGCGGGAATTAGGAATTCTGAGAAATGTTTCTTTGTATGTTTAAGGGAGGAAAAATCTCTGACAAACAATGTTTTTAACGTTTGTTCATGGAAAAAGGCTTTTAAAGCTCTGGGATGTAGCAAGAACTTTCAAGAGTGCGTATTAGATAGTAGAATAGTGTGTTAGTTTTATCACAGGGTGAGAATTTTAGATTTATGGGGTTTTTAGGATGGTAAGCAAGGAAGACAAGATGGAGGAGTCTCATGGTTTCTGGGCTTCTTCCTTCTTCTTCTCTGCTCCATTTTCTGCTGTGAAGGTGGCACTTTCTGGTTGGCTTAGAGTAGAGACTTTCTAACATGAATAATAGTTATTGGAGATTTTGTGTAAATATTGCTTAGGTGGATTTTGATATAAAAATACACACTGCCCTGTGTGGATGGGATTGTGCCTTGGACTGACCTACAGTGCAGAGCTCTGCTGGTCAGGGAAAAGAAAATATATAGATAAGAAAGAATAAACAATCAATGAAAGAAACAGAAGATGGCTCACGACCAGTTCTTCCATCTCTGGCCGTGGAAAAAAGACTGTATATTCTTGGGTTTCTTGGTGCAGCCGTGAAAAACAGAGAGAGAAAAAAAAATTTTTATAAAACCCGAGATGAAGGAAGTATGCAAAAAGACTGTTTTGGGAAAAGGTGAACTGCCACAGGAAGACAGGATAACTGGCATCAATCAATGTTTTAATATTTGTCAGGTGATAATTTGAACCCAGTTCTCTCTGCTGGGCATAGAATGAGGGCAGAAGCCAAATGTCTCTTCCTCTCCTGGCTGCCTCTCCTGAGAGAACCCAGCCCACTGTTTCCCCTGGGCTACTGCAGGGTGAATGTCAGGGCACTTTCCTTAGAGATGTTTCCCAAAGTGGCTTTCCACTTATTTCCCTTGAATCCCATTTCACAGCACCCAACACTTCCATATGAGCCACCAGGACACTGGGTACTGCACAAAGTTGTGAGTTCCAAAGTTATGAGACCACCTAAAACTTGGCTTTTGTAATATGGACAATTTCAGTGCCTGAATCTCTTGGTGGATTAGCCCTTGGCTTCCCTGGGCTTTAGTTCTCCTTTGATACAGGAATAACTAAACACTCCAGACTTACAGGGATGCTGTGGAAAATCAGTGCACAAAAGGTTGTCAAGGATTCTGAGGAGGGAGCAGAAGCAGCTCTAAGGAGAGTCCTGAGGAGGAGTCTGGATCACATCGCTTCATATCATTAAAAAAAAATAAAAATTGTCCTGTTTTAGCATTGATACATTCCCAAACATTCACTACTGGTCCTTATGAAAGCTTTTGCAGCAGAATTTCTGACTTAGACAATGCTCTCAGGCACAGGATGGGATTCTTGGGGTGTCCTGTGAAGAGCCAGGAGCTGAACTTGGTGATCCTGATGGGTCACTCCAATTCAGCCCATCTGTGATTCTGTGAATCAGGAAGCCAGTAGCAAAATTATTTAATACAACAACAACAATAAAATCATCTTTTTTTTTTTTTTTTTTTCCCCTCTGCTGGTTTAAGAAACCATTTTGATAATTTCAAATCAACAAGACAATATTGTTTCACAACTGATCATTATTTCTTTTTGAGGAGGGTATATGTAATATACCAAGGAAAATGTTCCTGGGCACAAACACCTGCTATCCATCCTATAATAAAGAAAATGGCACAGTCCTACAGAATTCTTGCTGAGATTTTTATTGAATTTATGCAACAAGTGAGAGGAAGCCAAGCCCATGTTTAGAGTCTCACAAATTAATTCAGTGTTTTTGCAGTTTGCTTTAATTTGAAAATTGATGATTTCCACACCCCCACCCCCCTCCCTTTTCTTCTTTTTTTCCCAACAGTTCATTAGCAGGTATAATGAAGCATTGTATTTACTTGTAGAACCAATAATAAGTTCTCAAAAGATGACTCAACTTAGGGAATTACACTCAATTATTTCATAACCAATGAAAATAAACTTTTTATAGCTGTTTTAGGTACTGAGAAGAAAGAAGACATTCTACTAAACAAACACTTAGAGAAAAATCTTTCCTCCCATTCCCAAGACCCAAGTTTAGCCCAAACTCCCTCCTCCTCCCTCCTTGTCACTTCCAATGTTTGCATCCTTACAGCTGCTCCAAGCCATACTTTGGGCTTTGTTTCTGACATCTTCCTCTTTCTCCCACCTCATGGACCCAGAACTTGCTGCATTTTACTCAGCACGAGCGTGGCCTGACATTTTTTTTCCCACCATAACCCCACCATGTGTCTGCTCTCCACTGCAGATATTCTCTCTCTGCAAGAGCTTCCTTTCTTCCCATCCAAGTATATGTGTGCAGACCCATCTCATCCCCAAACCTAGAAGGTAATTTGCCTTTCCAGTATAAAAAGCAAGCCAATAAATTTTTCCATGTTTTAAACACTTTGGTAACTTTGCATCTACTGTTTTGTCTTATTCATTGATTCAAGTGCTCATGTACTGCATCACCCATCTTTTTTATTATTTATTTTTGTTGCTGGTGTTTTGTTGAGGAGTTTTATGCCTTTATCACAGGCCCTTCTTCAGCTCCCCATAAAACAACCTCAGCTTTTCTTTCATACAGACTCTTTTTGGTGCTGTGGAGTTGATGGGGAGACAGGAGGATCTCGAAAGTCTCTTACAACTTTGATGATTCTTTCTGTGGTCCTGCAAGTTATGAAGTGCCCAAGACCTCTGTGGCCACTTTAAATGCCAGTTTCTACCCTCTTGTCACTGTGACTGCACTTCCCTTTGAGGGAAAATATTTTTTAACATCTTTTCACCTTGATTTGCTGCTCATCTGTAAGAGCATCTAAAGAGAGGGTGTTTCACTTTTCCCATGCAGACGATGAGCTAAATATCTGTGGGATCTAGCTCTAGGGTCTATGGCTTGGATCTCAAGCTAAACTAACACTGTCACCAATCTAGGAGAAAATATTACATTTCAGAGAGCTCCAACGCCCTCTCTGACTTATACATGAGTGGGAAATCAAGCTATTCTATTCACTGGAAGATTTACAACTCGGCAAGAATATCTCAAGTAAGAAAGGTCAATAGCCAGAATAAATTGCGTACAACACGAAAAAAAGTCCTACAAAACTGCGAAAACACTGCCTTAAACATTGTCCAGCCTGAGAGTTCTTCCCGCTGGTCCCTCCGGAGTGCCACCTAGGATGCGCTGCTGGGTGATGACCCGTGCACTCTCCGCGCACACACCGATATTGTCACATCGCAGCACACCTTACGGTGTTTCTCCGGGCCTCGCTTTCCCCAGCTCTGTGCGGACCCGGTGGTGCTTTAAGACTGCGGAGGGCTGGGGTTAGCGCTGGTCCCTCCGCCGCACCGGGAGGCAGGGGAGGTGAGCAGCGGGCTCCGAGCGCTCCGAGCTGCCGGAGAGCGAGCCCGGCAGGGGAGAGCAGCGAGGAAAGGAGCAGGAGAGG